>JAILXH010132091.1:0-10409 GCA_023558415.1 Piaractus mesopotamicus
GAGTCACTTAGTCACTTTAAAATGTATATTGTCTCTATATTCTGTGTATATTTTGTGTATATTTAATATATGTCAGATAGTTTTTCTTTCTACTTTCTGTAGAGTGATTAGCTTAGCCTCACCACAAGCATTTCAATGCATAAATGTCTTGACATGTGCAAATGACAAATAAACTTGAAACCTGAACTTGAAACTTGAAACTTGAACTCACACAGTGAGAAAATAGAAATGCTGTATAGAAAAAAAAGATGCATCGATAATCGTTTTATAATCGCATCACAGCCTCTGAATCGTAATCGGATCGAAGCGTGAGGTGCCTAGAGATTCCCACCCCTAGTTCTCTCAATGTTTTTTTTCTCATGCTTTCCGGGAGTTTTTGCTTTTGAGTCTTGGTCCCTCTCAGTGGTTCTTCCTCATGCTCTTAGGAAGTTTGACTGTTCCGAGTCTTGGTCCCTCTCAGTGGTTCTTCCTCATGCTCTTAGGAAGTTTGACTGTTCCGAGTCTTGGTTCTTCTCAGTGGTTCTTCCTCATGCTCTTAGGAAGTTTGACTGTCCTGAGTCTTGGTTCTTCTCAGTGGTTCTTCCTCATGCTCTTAGGAAGTTTGACTGTCCTGAGTCTTGGTTCTTCTCAGTGGTTCTTCCTCATGCTCTTAGGACGTTTGACTGTTCCGAGTCTTGGTTCTTCTCAGTGGTTCTTCCTCATGTTCTTGGGGGAATTTGACTGTTCTGAGTCTTGGTTCTTCTCAGTGGTTCTTCGTCATGCTCTTAGGGAGTTTGATTGTTCTGACTCTTGGTTCTTCTCAGTGGTTCTTCCTCATGCTCTTAGGAAGTTTCCCTTTTTGAATCTTGATTCCTCTCAGTAGTTCTTCCCCATGTTCTTAGGGAGTTTCTCCTTTTGAGTATTGGTTCTTCTCAGTGATTCTTCCTTATGCTCTTGGGATATTTGATTGTTCTCAGTCTTGGTTCTTCTCAGTGGTTCTTCCTCGTGCTTTTAGGAAATTTGATTGTTCTCAATCCTGGTTCCTCTCTCATGCTCTTGGGGTGTGACCCTGTCTGCCATGGTGACACTCATAAAGGGTTTCTCCCACATTTCTGGAAAGCTGCTTTAGAATAATAGCTGAAACTGAAGCTACCAGCTACCTATTAGCATTATTTTATTTGTACCATGCTCATCAGTGGCTAATAGCCTTTAATTCACAAGTGTTAACATTTTAGCTCAAAGTCTTCCTTTAGTGCCAGCTCAGCTCTCTGTATAGACTCATCTGAGCTGATAACAGGCCTCGACTGGACTTAACTCAAGCAGCTGGCACTAAACAGTATGGACTCACTGAAACCGCTGCTTACAATATTTGGTCAGACATTTAGAAAAATAAAGTATCCTTGTTTTACGACCAGTTTGGGCTAGTCCAGAAGTAAGAATAGGCCTTGCGCTGCCTCAGATGATCTTTGAGATTTTGAGAAGTTTACAAAACATTAGATAATAGGATCCACTTTTAGAAGCACCGGCAACAAAACATGAACAATAGTGCCTTTACAGAGAAGCAGAGCCTACATTAATTTTATTACTCTCTTCAAAGGACAGGTACATTAGTGATTATGTAGGGCAATTTGGGGGGTAATTTTCCAGAGGCAATTTAAAGCAGGGCAAGATTAGTGAAGATGTATGAGTGTCTGAAACACAACAGCCAGCCTTGTTCATTCGGTTACAGAGGCCGCTACCTGGATCTGAGCACAGGGCATTGGGCACTGGGTCCTAGGATTAGGGTCAAAGGTCACGCCTTACCTAAGATTCATAGCCCGTCTTCCTTGTTAAACAAAATCTGCTTTCATTTTTCTCTCTACTTTATTTGTCCTCTCCATTTTTACCTTAAACAGTATTTAATATCGCGCACTGGAGTCATTAATGTCATTGGTCTCAAGGTCTTTTGAGTTAGTACAGACCCTTTTAGGCTGCAATTAAGTTGAGACAGAATTTTGATGGGCTAACGTTGGTTTCAGATGGAATTATTTCATTTTCCACTGAAGTTGGGATAGAATTTTTCAAGTTTTGACAAGTTTGTTAGGCTTACCCTGTTAGAAATAAAGGTTCTGTTCAGGAACATTTTCATTCATAAAGGTACAAAAAATGTAAATGTTCCCTCAAAGGTACAACAGTGGTTTTATGGTCCAACTGTGAACCTTTAATAAGTTTTTCCAGGTTAAAAGTACATATTTGTACCTTTTCATAACCAAATGATTTAAAACAGAACAGTAAAATAAAAGCCTGGAGGTGAGACGGGGTGTGTGGAGTCAGTACAGCTTAGAACATATCATTTCAGTGGATTATGGTACAGTTATGTTCCCTGACTAAAGGCACTAAAATGTGCCCTAGAGGGTTCCACCCCAGTGACAAGAGGGGTCCTGCCCCAGTGGCACTTTTATTTCTGAGAGTGTGCCGTCGGGTTCTGGCAGAACTTTGCTGGGCTACAATCAGGTTGGGACAGAATTCTGTTGGGCTAGTTGGGTTAGGACTATAAGCTTGGTGTCGGGTCAGACTGGGGCTGTAATATTAAAAGACTGTACTCAAGTTTGAATCAAAAATTCAGGCCCAATTAAAGTTCTAGTGCTCACCTTGCTGCAGGATCTTGCCAAAGTATTTGTTGTGGCTGGTGCAGTTCCATCGCCGAAAGCGGAACTGATACTGGCACTCCCGGACCCCCAGCCTGGCACCTTTGGCAACTTCGTTGACAATCTCAGGCTGGGTCTGGCACAGTTCGGCCTGTTTCCCAGCCAGTCGCTTAGTCTTCCTGCAGATGCTGTTCGGGTCCATGACCAAAGGACTACCCACTGCCCTGCAGGACACAACATGCCATCGCATCAGATAATGCACCAGACACAGCTAATGCTTCTTTTAACCCTTAAGAAGTCAGAAGATAATAAAACCATATTGTAATCTGATGTTATTTCTCATTCGTGATTCATTAAAACAAGCAGAGCAACTGTGTGGAAAATGCACAATCTAACCTTTCAATTTCAGAGTAGAAGAGCTATTTTACTAAACATGAAAAAGCCAAACTTACTGTTTCTCTTAATCTTTTTCTTATTATTATTCTACACTCAAAATGTATCTACGTTTCACAGCCCACCATTTTTGAGAAACAACCACTAAACTCTGCACAAAACTTCACTGTATAGGGGAATAGTGTGCTTGTGCTTTTTGGAATGATCAGACATACGGTGTAAAAAATAATAATAATAAAAAATAATCATCATCATAATCTTCATTTATATAGCAACTTTCATACGTTAAAAAATCAAAATTCAAAGCTCAAAGTGCTTTACAATACAAAATAAAAAAGTAAAAACGAAAGAGAAAGAAGAGAAAAAGCTAATCAAAATTGAACAAATAATAAAAATACAACAAATGAAATCAATAACGGAAAATGGTATATATTAATAATATTTAACATGAAAATACACAAGATAAAATTATAAATAATAATACACAATCTAGCAATCACCTCCAGTACCATAGCAACCATATAGCAACCCTCTAGCCACCACTAGAGATACCATAACAATCACTATCAATGCCTTAGAAACCACCAGTGACACACTAAGAACCATCTAACAACATCCTAGTAATCACCTGGAATAATTAACCACTTATCAACACCCTAGCAACCACTTAAGATACTATTGCAACTGCCTACAAACACCTAAGCAACCATCTAGGATAACATAGTAACTGCCTAACAAGACCCTAGCAACCTTCATACCTTTGTAACCACTTAGCAACACCCTAACAACCCGGTGGGACACCATATCAGCCACTGAGCAACATCCTAGCAACCCAGTGGGATGCAATATCAGCCACTTAGCAACACCCTCGCAACCACCTAAGATATGATAGCAACTGCTAAGCAACAACACAGCATCCAACTATATCAACCTCCTAGCAATCGCCTGAAGTACCATAGCAACCACCCACCAACACCCTAGCCACCACCTGCAATAGCAACCACTTAACAACAACCTAGCAAACACTCATGATACCAGAGAAACCAACTAGCAGCCACTTGGAATTCCATAGCAACTGCTGTTTAAACAATCAATTAATATTGTTATGATGTACTAAATATCACAGCAAAGTAACTCTAATAACTACAGACGTCTAAGGGTAGAAAATAGCACGCTACACAAACGTCTTGACCTAAAGCCACAAATTAGATCGAGCTTTACCAGGAGTCGGCAACATGCGGCTCTTTTACTGCCCTGTTGTGGCTCCACAGCTGAATCAGATTTGTAGGTAAAAATAAAATAATCCTCCTTTACAGTAAAATAAAGCGCTGCTGATCGTTCAACACAGTTTAACAGTAAATGATCTTAAACTCTGGAGTTAATGTAGAACTGCTGATTCACCCTTTAACCCTGAAAGCTGGCGCACAGGGTGCTGGTCACCATAGCAACGCAGACAAGAATCTCGCCTAGCTAGTAGCTAAAGAAACAACAAAGAGAGAGATTTAAGATGAACATCGATAATTTGGAGATGAATGGACTTATTTGCATTTATAATCACTCCAGCTGGTTTCCTGACACGTTTAATCTGCAACGAGAAACTGACAAACACTAAAAAGTTGCAAAGCTGAAGTCGCTTCTCCAGCTTCTTGTTAGAATTGTCCTGTTCCACCTTAAATGGTGCAGCAGTTACATCCAGTTACAGCAGTTACATTTAAGGTGGAACGGGAAAATTTGAATAAGAAGCTGGCCAATGAGAAGCGACTTCAGCCTCGTAAAAAAATCAAACGTTGAGAAACATCTGACAAGAAACTGTTCTACTTTTGCAGAAAAGTTTCCTGCCGGAGATGTGAGAAAAGCAGCTATAGTTGAGCTAAAGCTTAAAGCAGAGCAACGTCTGTGTTTTTGTTTATGTTAACTTTTTTAGTCTATACCAGGACATTAGCACATATTAAGACATATTTTCAGCCAAGATGGTAAAACGTTACTTCAATAAAATGGACACAAAATGTGGCTCTCAAAGTGGTTTGATTTTTGTTGAAAGGACAAAATGAATTTCAGGAATTTCCCAACATGTCTGCATACTGTAATTCCTTTTTTTTTAATGTAAATGTAAAGCATTGTACATTCCAGTTCACACCAAGGTCCCACACATCCTCTTATTCACCTCTTGGGTTTGGAAAAGCTCACTGTTTTTCACTCATAACAAAGACAATAGACAAAGGAAAGGAAAGTGCCAGAGTCAGAAACACTGCACTGTCAGCGATGATGGTATAATTCATATAAAAATAAACAGATTGTATTCAGGAGAGAGAAAGCCGTCTTACTTACGGCATTTCTTGTATCGACTAAGGTCAAATAAACTTAATCTATGTCTACTAGAGTGCAGTGTCAGTGATAATGCTATAACTCCTCTAACAATAAACAGACAGCATTTAAGAAAGGAGAAAGCTGAATCTTAATTGCTGCGTTTTGTCAAGAGTGACGACAGACGTGTGTTTACACTCGGGGAAAACTGTTTACTTCAGCGGTTGATGGGAGAGGAATCGCCCTGCCAGGGCTTCCCGCGACAGCCTCTCTGACGTAATGTGAGAAGAGCAGAGTCCTCCGGGCCTCTGGCTGGATGTGCTCGGGCCTCTGGCCGGATCAGGCTGAAGTGAGTTTTTATCATTACGGCGCTGTCTGGAGGAGCCCAGGCTGAGAGAGGACACCTCATTGCTTTTCATTCACCCCTGTCAAGGCTAATCTTTCAGACTAATAGTATTCATCTGCCGCGCGGGTTTGTTTTAAGAAGTCGAACGCGCCGCTCTTGCCAACCTCTTCCACGGCGGTCCGACAAGAAATACGAGAGCAGAGATAGCAGGTTCACGAGTGATGAGTCCCATCTTGATTGGCCAAATATTTCACTTAAATAAGCGCCGCTTAGTCAATGGCAGTGTCGAGACCCAGAACGCTGTAAAAATGTCTTTTGGCAAGATCAGACTCTCATACGTTAAAGGAGAGCAGTATGAAAAACATATGACTTCGTCATCAGAGTGAGGACAGAGTGAATTTACAGCACCAGTCAAAAGTTTGGAAATACGTCAGGTTTTTTGAATGTAGAGTCAGGACCATAACTAACAATTGGATGTAGTTATTGTTATTTTATCCGTCGACCACAGTTTGTTGGAGTTGAAATCAAATAATGAATATGAGCTCAGCTTTACTTTGAGGACAGTTCTATCCAAATTGGGTGAATGATGTAGGAATTACAACCATTTTCATACACTGAGGCTGAAACGTCAAAATGAACCCATCATAGTGATAGTAAAAACATTAGGTGTGGCCAGCTCAACTATTTGGTACATTCTTAAAAAGAAAGCATGGACTGGTGAGCTCAGAAACACCAACAGGCCTAGAAGACCATGGAAAACAGCTGTGGAGGATGATAGAAGAATTCTTGCCCTGGTGAAGAAAAAACACTTTGACCATTAGCCATGTCAAGAACACCTTCCATGAGATCACTGTATCTGTGTCGAAGTGAACAATCAAGAGAAAACTTGAATACAGAGGGTTTAGCACAAGATGTATAACTGATAGCCCCATAAACAAGAAGACCAGAGTTTGCCAAAAACAGAAAACGTCTTAAAAAGCCTGTACAGTTCTGGAACAACATCTTATGGACAGATGAGACAAAGATCAGCTTGTACCAAAATGATAGGAAGAGAAGAGTACGGAGAAGAGAAGGAACTGCTCATGATCCAAAGTATACCACCTCAGTTGTCCAGCATGGTGGAGGTAGTTTCATGGCGCCGGCATGTATGGCTGCAAATGGAACTAGTTCCCTTGTATTTACTGATGTTGTGACTGCGGACAAAAGCAGCAGGACTGAAAAGGATTTGCAACCAAGTCTTAAAAATGACACTTAAATTTAGGATTATATTTGTTTGTACAATTACTTTTCAGCCCCCCAAAATGGGGGCAATGTATGAAAATGATTGTAGTTTCTACACCATTCACCCAATTTGGATGTAAATACTTTCACTTCCGTCATTTCACGTCAACTTCAATACGCTGTGGTAGACAGCTGAATTAACAATAACTTTGTCTACATCCAAATACTTATGGACCTGACAGTGTTTCAGTCATAATCTTATTATTTTAGCATTTTGATGCAAAGGCTTATACTTAAATGCTAAAATGAAGATAAATAGTAAAGCTGATGTCTATGTATTGATTTATTTGCAAAAAAAAAAAATGTTTAAATGTACAAAGCAAGTAGTTTCTCAGGGGTGTGAGCATATGTGTATCTTCTTCAGTCAGAAAAGTGTCTCTGGTTGCTCCTCATGAAGCTGCTTCAAAGATCACCACAAGTATCCAAAGCTGCATCAAGGTCCCGAGTGGAGCAACTGTCCACATCATCGAACACAATGGTGCTCAGTTCAGTCCTCAGAGTTACTCAGATGGTCCACATTTTTGCTCCAATCCATCTCACAACATATATGAGTAGAGAAAAAATGTGGACCTTTCGGGAGGCGCTGAGGACCAAACTGAGAACAACTTTGTTAGATTGCAGAATTAGCAGTTAACATTCTCCTCCTAGTGTGCTGAGCTGTCTAATGATGTTGTGCTAGCAGCAGTTTGAAAAGATGTGCTGGAGCATCACATATCATGGGAGATGTATGTGCTAGTCTTCTCCTTTCTAGCTTGGTAGCACTGTGTGATCGAGAGAATCAGATGTGACTGAATTAGGGGTAAAAATCAGAGGTGAAAATTAAAGATGTAACAATATTTTATTGTATTAAACTGTAACTCAGTGTATCACAGTGTATCATGGTTTTATGACTTTTTTGATCACTGCATACAGTTGTAAGTTTGGATATCCTCAGGCAAATGAGATGTTTTGTTGATTCTGTAAGTGAATATAAGTTAACGCATCTTCTACAAAGAACACACTTACATGTGTCACTTTTCTGCACAGTTTGGTGCACAATTTCTTTAAACCCAATGCCATCAATGTTGGGACAGTATTTGTAAAGCTGATAAAAAAACAGCAAGCAGTGATAAGTAAATCTTCTTGACCTGTACTAAATTGAAAATGGTAAAAAAAAAAAAAAAAAAAACCACAATGTTTTATGTCCCTTAGTAATCGTTTAAGGACTGAAAACACAAACTGACCAGTTTTGAAAGCAGAATGTTTAGTCATTTTTTAGTTATATGAGTCTTCAGCTGTGCAACCATACATGTCCTTCGTTGTATTTTGGGAGACAGATCTGGACTGCCAGCAGGTTCGTCTGGCACCTGCACTGTCTAATTACACAGCCATGCCATTGTAGCACGTGCAGAACATTTCTTAGTGAAGTCATGTTGAAATAAGCACCCCGAAAAAGACGGCATCTAGAAGGCAACGTAGGTTGCTTCAAAACGTGTTCAGCATTAATTGTTCCTTCACAGATATGCAGGTTACTCACTAATACATCCCACACCATGACGGACGCTGGATTTTGAACTTTACACTAGTAAAAATCTTTAGCCTAGAGAACACGCTATTGCCATAAACAACCTGAAAGGTTGACTCATCAGACCACAGCACGCATTTTCACCACGTATCCACCCATTTCAGATGAGCTCGAGCCCAGAGAAGTCGGCGGCGTTTCTTGGTGTTGTTGATATGTGACTTCCACTGTTCACAGTAGTCTTAACATACATTTGTGGTGATGAACGGTATTAATTGACAACGGTTTGTCAAAGTATTTTCTATCCCATTTGGTTAAATCCATCACAGAAACTTCCCAGTTGTTAATGTGGTGCTATCTGAGGGGTCGAAGGACAACGGTATTCATTTGTGGTTTTTGTCCTTGCCCTTCATACAGAGATATTTCTCCAGATTCTCTGGATCCTTAGAAGATATTATGCACGGGTAAGAGAGAACTACCTTAAATCCTCATCTGGGGAGGATTATTTTTAAACTGTTGGATATTGTTGCTGATGCATTTCTGGCAAAGCAGCGAGCCTCATAAGGGACAAGGCCTTTCCTGGATGCTCCCAAGCATGATCACTTGTTTAAGATGTTTTTTGAACATTTCATAATATTCCCAGTTTTAAATTACTACTTTTTTATTGAATGTGAAAAAGTAAACATCAAAAATCCTGTTTTTGTACTGTTTTTGTTCAAATACAAGTCAAAGTGGATTTACAAATTATTTGCATTTTACTTATTGTCCTGTCTTTTTTTTTTTTTTTGCTGTTTGTATTTGTTTACTAAGTGTAACACACTAGAAAAAAAAACAACATAAAACATAAAGTGTGTAATATTTCGGACAGGCCACATTTTATGTTTTAGTTTTTTTTTTTTTTTCTCAATACGTTAAATTTAGCAAATAAACAGCAATTTAAAATCATCAAAATATGTAACCAGGGGTGCCCACATTTTGGTTATGACTGTAAGTGTCGCTTCCATATGTGTTATTTCATTTTAAAGTTGATAGCTTGTAGTTGATGTCTTTCCTGTAATTATAAAACATGTAAAACAGTTAAAAATAATAATTAAGGGTGTGGAAACTCCTGACTGGTACACTACTCTTTCGGTGAGACTGAGGTTACTAAAGTAAAAGCAGTGTTTTTTTATCGCAGCAGTTGTTATTAGTGACTAACATGCCTTGTACTGTCTCTGTTCTGTACTTTCTGAGCCGTATCACCCGAGGCTTACGACTCTTGGAGTCTTCTCTTTCCCGGCCGTTATTGACAATACATTGACAAGGTTTCTAGGAGACTGCAATAGGAGGAGGAACACATCATCCCTGACCAAACGCCTAATCCAGCACACCCGCCCTATGCGTGATTGGAGCGTGCAGATGCAGCTCCTCTATAACTGCTGATTATCTGATGTGTCACAGCCCCGGGACCTGCAGGCCAGAACCACACCGCTTTAACGCTCGGCTGGAATAACGGCTCAGCGTTTTACAGCAGGACGTGTAGACTCGTTAAACAAAAGCAGCCTCGCTCTCTCCAAAAACTGTTTCACTGTTGAGGAGGGTGAGGCTTAGAAAGCACTGAACTTTAAAGCGATAGTTTTGTAAAAACTCAAATTTATGCTTTTCTCCGCACCCAGCCAAGACAAGTTTGGTGTCTCCAGTTTGCTTCTTTTGTTTTAGTACTGGAGCTATTAGGGTAATGTGGCTAAGTGATACCCCACCAATTAGCATGTTGCCAAATGCATGCTTGAATCATCTCGCACATTCCTCTAACCGTGTGGAGTTGTTCAGTATCTCTAATCGACTTAATTATGTGGACTCTGACACTCTATGACACACTGTTATCTATAAACATGGACAGAAGTACAGACCAAACTTTTATTTTTTATTTGATGTTTGTTAATGACGCCTTTAGAGGGCGGCGCTGAGAGACGTTTGTTTATTTGATGTTTGTTAATGA
>JAILXH010132100.1:765-11594 GCA_023558415.1 Piaractus mesopotamicus
TAATAGATTTATAATGTATAGGATAATGATTAAAAAGCGTCTACAGTATACATTTGAAACTCTTGTAAATATGTAACGTACTCTGGACAACCTTCTAATACTGCCTATATTAATTTGACACTGGTGACAATGGTGTGTTTTTTTTATTTCACATCACCCTTGTAGTGTCAGAACATACCCATAAACATCCTGGCTCATTGTGGAATTGTGCAAGGAGCTCTGAAATGATGGACAGTGTGAAGTCAAGGTGTCACGTTGAGTTTTCTAGACTGTGCAGTTGTGTTTATGGACAGCAGGGAAGCTTCTATGCTCTTTCGCCTGCTTCCCTCGCAGCGGGTCGGACTCGTAAATGAACGGGGAGACATTTTGTGGTGGAAGCTGTGTCTGCTCCCTCGGCCACACCATGTAACAAAACCGCTTTAGATCCAGCTGACTTCCCCCGGCAGGACTGTGTCAGGGGATTTGCCAGGTCATAGAGCTGTGCGAAATGGCTCCCTGAGTTTGACTAATGTGCTCCAGGAGCCCTTTCTCTGGAGTTTGGACTCCAAAAATCTATAAAGACCAGCCTCCATAAACTAGAATTGTGAGACATGGGAGAGCCGACATCTCCTTTTTTCTTTCTTTGTTATACGCACACACAACTGCACACATATACATTCTAGAGGTCCCATGGTACATTCAAGCTCATTGAGTTTGACAGCAAATCAATATGACCCAAGTATCTATTGTTACCTTATTCAATTAAGCCAATTCATAAGGCTGAGCAAAATGGAAAGCTCAACAGAGACACCAGAATGGCAGTAGCATTAAAGGAGTGTATGTATGTATGAGGAAATCCAGCAGTACTAATATGCTTTTTCAGCTGAATCGTTGGCCCTTAAGCATCTCGCCTTCTCTCACTTTGTACAGACACACTGACCCGCTGTCTTCTTATATTGATGGAGATGTGTATGCAAATGTCACTGGCAATATTGTAAATCAAAAACTGAAGGCACTTAAGTGCAATTCATGAAAGGAATGGCTATCTTCCCTACCTCCCCAACCCACTGCAATTACATTTGCAATCTACTCGATAAAGAGTGAAAGGGAGGAAGGCCAGGCATTGGGCTGCAGACAAGCCTTAAGATTGATGTGGAAACAGGAAACGGGGTGATTGCTGATTATTATGTGGTGGCAGGATGCTTTTGTCTCTCTGGCTTTCATTTGGAGGGGTCAGTGCTGTGGGACTATGCTATTCTCCCCATGCCAAATGATGAAACTGTCCACCACGTATTACAAGTAAACATTTCTGTGTCCAAGTGAGCTTTTTTCTCTCCTCTTTTTTTTCCTAACTCAATTGCCACATAAGTGTTTTGGTCTTTAAAGCAGGGCAGTTAGAGTGAACTTGCATTGATTAATTGATAATAGATTTGCAAGAGCCATTGGCCGTTTTTGCGGTATTTTTGGAGTCAGGGTCTAATGGCTGGCTGTAGAGAAGGAGAGAGAGAAAGCTTATCTGAGTTTCATCGTGCTTGTGCTAAACGGGCTCCTGCAGAACAGCGCTGGTCTAAGCCTCCACTTTCCACTTCACGCTCTCTAAATCGTGGGACACCAATTATATAGATATCAGAGCCTGAGTCACTCAGAAGTCCTGCAGAATTGCCATCATATATTTTTTTAAGAGATATCTTTTAATTAGCAGATGGTTGTCGTCTTGATACGGTTGCTTCTAATTATAAAAAAAAAAAAGAACGATTCGCACTAGCTGTTGGCTAATTCAATCTGAAGCTTCCACCCAATTAATAACTCGATTTCTTTGTCTTTACAGGTACCCCATGCCTGCTGCCAGCTGCCAGCAGGGAGGACTATGAGGGTGGCAAACGCCTCCACAAGACAAGGCTTTAACCTGGGCAGATAGGACCAAAGACAGCTGCAGGCTACCTTGAGATCAGACAAGATGAGGACTTGGACCGTATGCGTCTTATGGGTGTGGATGGCACAGAGCGTGGACGCCATGGCATTTTTAAAAGGGACAGTTGGAGAGGAAAATGCGAGAGTAACGCAGGAAGAAAGAGATGTGGAGACTCTGAGACGCTTCAAGAGAGGCTGGATGTGGAAGCAGTTCTTTCTCCAGGAGGAATATACTGGCACGGATAATCAATACATTGGCAAGGTACGAAACCATTCATGCTTACCTGCATACTCTGAAAAAAGTGCTGCATTAAATTTATTTGGTTTAAATGTACATGATTGATAAGCAAACGCAAAGCCAACTTCAATTCAGCAGAGGCTGTTCAGATATGTAGACAATAGATGGTACAATGAAATTGTAAAGTTTTCCAAGCTTTGCCATGTGCAAGTGTAATTTAAGTGCCAGTGTACTTAAGAAGTAGAGGTGGGCGATGTGGCAAAATGTCATATCACAACACTTCAAGAATCTTTTTACAATACATGATATGTCACGAAATTCATTTTTTCTGAGGAGTTAGAACAGACACTCTGTAAAAATACTATGAATTCACTTTTTTGTGCTCAATATTTCACACACCGTGCTGCACTGAATCCTGTTAAACAGGACTAATTATGCACTCTTTTTGGCTGGAACTACTTGGAAAGCATGAGCTTATGAATAACACAACAAAGTCTTGCATTTTTCATTGGCATGTCAGTACCACACTTTACGTTGTGCTAAAGTTTTTTTGTTTCATGTTATATGTCTAAGTAGAATCGCAATAATAATATGTCAGTTGAGAGAGTACTGGAACAGTTTCATGATCTTTCTTCATCTTCTCTCTCAGCTGCCGTCTCTTAATAACTAGTAATACAGAAGATGAAATGTGTGGGCATGGTGAAGGTAGTGTTCTCCAGCATGGCTCCTGCCAGGTTGGAGATAAGGACTAAGAAGAAAACGAAGGCCTTAGCTTCCTCACTGTGCTGCCCACCCTCAGAGGCAGAAGGGTCTGGACAAAGGATCAAAGATTAGAATATATGATAGATTAAAAAAAAACAAAAAAACAGTACTGTTGCTTAGTGCTTCCATGCTTTGCGAAGGGTCAGCATGCAATGGAGTATTCATGTGGAGTGCTGGGAGCACAGAATTTACACAACCTCCATGCTTGATGCAAACCTAAGCTGAAAAAGAGACTATAGAGGAGAGTTGTGCACAGAAAGGCTTTTTGCAGGGGTTATGGTGTTATGGATGCACCTTTTCTTACCTGTAACATTCCACAACTGGAAAACAAAGCTTCGTTTCAACAAAACAACCTACTTGAGCTGTGAATATAATGCAGACTAAATTCCTCTTTTCTTTCATCAGGGGTCACTGTTTAAAGCAATCAGATAAACCTCTATAGTATATAGATTCTGCTCAACCCTTCCTTACTCAAACTAACATAGCGAATGTCAGCTGTCATCTGGAATGGTAAGATGTGTTTCAAACATGCCTCTCTTGGGATGCAACGGACAACGCTTTTTGATTTTGCTCATAAAATTCAGAAATGAATTTCAGAAGAAAGCTCATTCCACATAGAGATAGCAGGTGGAGATGCCTCTCTTTGTAATGAATATGTATTCACCTTGATTGCACATTTGATGTGTCTTACTTTCATATGATAAGCAATCAGATTTCAATTTTGTCAGGGCTCATCTTCACATATTGCCCTCGTAAAACCTACGTAGTACTTTCTTTTTCAGCTTTTAGTTTATTGTCTTGTTCCTCCAAAAACAGCCACCTCAAAAACAGCTCCAAACTACTAAATGTAATACATATTTTAGCAGTGTTATCAGCTAAAGACTGATCTAAGGGTTACTGATGAATTGCTTGAATGGCCTTTCCTCCACAGCTTCACTCTGATCTGGATCGAGGAGATGGCACGGTGATGTATGTGCTCACAGGCGAAGGAGCTGGGACGATCTTTGTGATAGATGCAAACTCGGGTGATCTGCATGCCACCAGGAGTCTGGACAGAGAGGAGAAGCCATACTACATTCTCCGAGCCCAGGCTGTCAACAAGAAGAACGGCATCCCCTTGGAACCGGAGACAGAGTTCATTGTCAAACTGCACGACATCAACGACAACGAGCCGAAGTTCGAGAAGGAGGTTTATACGGCGAGCGTCCCTGAGAGGTCACACGTTGGTATGATTCAGCTCAGGCATAATCATTTAGTGCATTCTCTGTGAACATTTTTTATTGGTTTGAATGACCACTCTAGCTATTAAAGCACGTCTTGAGTCAGAGATTTTGTATCAAATCAGAGTCTACGTTGTAATGGTTTTGCTATTTGCACTCAGCAAGCTACCAGATGATTTCTTGTGTACCACAGCAATCAATAAGTCATTAAATCCAAGTCAAAACTTATGGAACTGCTTTATTAGAAAACAGTGTCTAATATATGCATTTGAGTCATTTAGTAACTTTCATGCTTTATTTTGTTCTTTTTCTCAGGCACCTCTGTTATTCAGGTCACAGCACACGACGCAGATGATGAAATGTTTGGCTTGAGTGCAAAACTTGTCTACAGCATCAGCCAGGGTCACCCATACTTCTCTGTGGAGTCAAATACAGGTCAGACTGTCCAAAGTGATCTGTTATATAATTATCAGATTTCTCAGACAGAGGGGAAGAAAGAGAGAGAGAGACTGAAATACATTCAACACACACTCATAGACAAATAACATTGCACAGAGAGAGAATCCAGGGAGAAGGAATTAAAGATAGAGAGTGAAAGGGAGAGAGAGAGAGCATAGTAATGTAGAAGGTTGGCATTATGGCCCTCCCGCCTGAGCATTTTAGCCGTGCAAACTCACACAGTTAGTTTAATCATTCTAATGTGCACCCTGGAACATCTCCAGCAGAGGTCTTTGTTTAAACAAAAGCGAAATTGAAACACAAAAGCTCCTGTGGCAGATTACCATCCAGCTTAACACTGATAGGGGTTAGCCCAGATGTGACATGGATGATGATGTCCATGTCACATCAGAGTACATAAAGTCCTAAAAGAGCTTTGGGCTGAAAAAAGGGATATTCCTCAGTGTTCAGGGTTAATCTGGGAATGTTTGTGCCATTCAAAGAAAAAGAAAAGCTTGAGCATCATGCTATATATGAATTACTGGATTTGCCTTTTGCACTTTTTCTGTGCTCATGTAGATAGAGGACAGAACAGTTATGAGACACAGCAGATGCATCATTCTAACGCCCATCTGCGGCAGCTTTATGACCATTTGCAGTCCCTCTTGTTATGTGCTGCACTCAATTTCCAGTAACACTTGGTGTATCTGTTCTTATATGTAGTGTAAGAAAGGAAGTTTTTGAAATAGTTAGTGTTAGAGTAATAAAAGATACCCTTGGCTATTACCAGAAGGTGCTGTGAATCCAAGCTTGTGCAACACTAGTCCTTATCCTTCAGCCCAGTTCATTCACCTCCTGCAGCTGTATTTCTTTATTGGCCAGTGACGCCCATTTCAATCTCCAAGGCAAAATAAGGAAGTGTGTGATTGCAATGAGCTCCATGCTATTCCAACACAACAAGGTTTTTTGTTGCTACTGAGAACTCTCACTATGCTTCCCCAGAGCATCATAGCGCTGTGATCAGTGTCATATGGTAGAGCGAGTGTGACTTTAAACTCTCTCCATAGCATATAACAATGATCGTCACTCTGCAGACTAGAAGGTTTTTTTTTAGAAAACACAGCACAATGTAGTTCATCTCTTTGAGTCAGGAACTGGTGCGGATATCAGCAAAACAATCAGCCAAAAAAAAAACCTCTGAAATCTCCTTTTGCTTCCTTCAGGCATAATCCGGACAGCCCTGGGGCCCTCGGACATGGATAGGGAGCAGAGGGAGCATTACCAGGTGGTGATTGAAGCCAAGGACATGGCAGGCCAGAGGGGTGGCTTAACTGGCTCCACTACAGTCAATATTACCCTCACCGACGTGAATGACAACCCCCCACAATTCTCACAAAGTAAGGCTGCAGCAGACACCTTTATAATAAAGAATTACAGTATAAGGCTATTTTTACCGAAACACTTCTCATTGGGGTTTGCTAACGATTTAAGCTTGTTGCAAGTCATGAATTTTTTGTCTGTATGCATTTTTCTAAATGAGTGGCTGAATGTTATTAACACATTACTCATGTTAAATGCTTACTGGTGTGATGTTAGCATGGAATACAGATAAAACAGAGCATTTTTAGCTCAAGACTGCTGATCTAGGTTATGGCCCTTTATGCTCTAATGAACTCAGTTTCGTAACAAGGCAAGACCTGATCCTAAATCAGTACCCTGTATTTTATTATTCTTGATAAATATAGGTCATAAGTGCCAGCACATATCACTGGCAATAGCAGAAATAGAGCACGTGTGCACTGACTGTAGCAAAGTGCAACTTGGCTGTATTCATTGTCACAGAGGGACCATCTTGCAGTGGGGCATGATTAAGGGCAAAGCTGCCATCCTGGCCTCGCCAAAGTGCATGAGGTCTGTGTGGTAATCCTGATTAAAGTGGACAGAGCAGGCTAAGCTTGATCATTCTTTAGTGCCTTTACTTGGACCCCCTCCTCTTGCCTCTGCCTTTTTTCTGCATGCAAATGTGAAATGCTCTACCAGAACAGAATAATATCTGATTGACAGGTTGGTGATGTTGTTCACCATGCATTTTAGTAAGGATGGCAATAATTGTTTGTTAACAGTCTGTTCTGTTGTTTTAACTTTGAAATGACATCACCTTTGGTTTTTAGTTTTCACCTTGCAAGATGAGATTTGTATGCAAGCTGAAGACTCTAGTACAAGAACTGACAGACTACTACATCATACATAGGGAAGGTACACAAGAGGTGTACAGCACAGATCAGCTAAGATGTGTGAACTTCTCCCATCAGGTATCTACCAGTTCAGCATCCCTGAGCTGGCCAAAGCTGGGGAAGTGGTGGGCCGAGTCCGAGCTGTGGACGCCGACGTCGGCAGAAACGCTGAGATGGTTTTCACTCTGACCAGCGGGGATGGCCTAGACATGTTCGATATAACCACGGATAGAAACACCCAGGAAGGCATCCTCTCTGTCAAGAAGGTAAAGATTTCATGCGAACCTTGAATATGCTGCTGTCTCATTAGAGGCATTCATGCTGTGAAATAATGATTTACCTCAGCTTGGTTACTTGAAGTTTGGCTCGACAGGGAAATGTGCATGTGTGTCCCACACACTGGTCCTGCATATTGTATTGAGCACACAATGTGGGCGGGTTGTTTATCTCTGTGATCATGTTTTCTCTGCAGCCTCTTGATTATGAGAAAAAGAAGTTGTACACGCTGCAGATCCAGGTGCGCAACACCCACCCAGACCCGCGATTCGTAAGCGTGGACTCCAAAGACTCAGCCACAGTCAGGGTCAATGTGGAGGATGTGGACGAGCCTCCTCGCTTTGAGCGCTCCAGTTACATCCTAGAGGTCAAAGAAGATGCAGCCGTGGGTACTGCCATCGGCTCCGTCAGCGCTGTGGACCCTGATGCTCGCCGCAGCCCAGTCAAGTAAGCGTCTCATACTACAGGATCCTTGAACTCTACTTCGCCCACACAAGGCCTAAGTGTTCCAGCCCCATACACATACTCATAATTTCAGCTATGAGCTTTCTCCTTAGACAAGAAAAAATCTAATTATTGAAACTACAACAAAAGCAAACATCTGCATTTCATTTAACATCTTTGTAGAGCTTTTTCAGCTGTATTTGTTGTGTGGATACAGTACTGTTCAAAAGTCAGAGACTAAATTTATTCAATTCCCAGTCAAAACAGCTATTAAGTACAAGTTATTCATTTGCCATCAGAAAAAAGTACATATACATATATAAACATGTATTAAACAGATAGTTATATAATAACTCCATCCCCTAAATATAATATCAAATCTATCAGTATTTAATTTGTCCACTCTTTAACTTTGTACACTCTACTGCCGCTTCATCATTCCACTCTCATCTTGAGACACTAACATTCAGATAAGCAACTACCCAAACGCCTCAGCTACCTTGCAGATTTCTCCCTATTGTGTATACCTATAAATGATACCACAAAGCAATTTTTGATGCGCATACACACCACTGAGTGGCCCCTGCGTGCAGGCCAGTAGCTGTAACTTAACGTGGTAGTGGCGTGGGTTGACAAACAACAGTAAAAATCTGTAAAATACGTATTTTATGGAAGGGCAATAGTAATGGGTGATGGGTCAGTTGGAATTCTTCCTAAGGTATTAGTTTCACTGTTATGTCACAGATACGCAAGATAATGCAACATACAAACTGTAAAACACGTTAACAGAAGCCCTCTATACCTGAATGGCTGAGCCAGATGTCTTTCAGTAATCCCTTGTTTCCCCCATGTAGTCAGTTACAGTCTGAGTTAATCTTAGTCCAGATTGTTATCGAGGCACTGAACGTTAGAGAGACATATGGAAGGAACTGCCGGTGACTTGGAGTAATGATAGCCTTTAGACTTGGTTGAGCCTGTAGCATAGCAGCCTGCAAACCAAACCGGTGTGACCACTAGCCCCACCTCTGCCAGTCAGCTGCATCATGCAGCAGTGGAGTCTTGTGGCCGTTTGCGTCAACCAAGCTAAGAAATCTGCATTCAACCTCTGCTACTGACAGTGTTAACGACTGTAATATTAACTTCAGTGCAACCTGAAGCTCAAAGATTTAAGAGCAACGTAGGAGACAAATGACTTGAGAAATTTGCATGTAAAACAATATCCGGCTCCGTTTTTACCAAGGCTGATAAGTTGCTGTGTGCTTACATGTGGAGACCACAGGTTTATCAATATAATATTCAGTTGTGTTTTTGCGCAGTAAAAATGTTTCACATTAAATATGATTCATATTATTAAATATATAGTAGTAAATACTATAATCATGTATGGGTGAGAGGGCAGCTGCAGTGATGGTCTGGGTAGTTTTCACATCCCTCTAATATATAATAATTTAATATACTTCAACAAGTAAATGCCATTAATTCAAGCTTTGTATGTTTTATTAGTGAAACTGAACTCACCTTTTACCAAAGTAAAATATTTTAAAAGTGAAATTGTATAAATATCAGGTTTTATAAGCTAGTTAGGTTAAATACAGTTAGTGTTGTACTGGTACTCGTGGTATCAGCCTATGCTTAAGGAACAGATATCTGTATAGGAAGAGGAAAAAGTGATATTGGTGCATCCCTACTTAATGGCTGTTTTGACTGGAAATTAAAGAAATTAAAAGGTTTTCTCTGACTTTTGCATAGTACTGTAGGTGTAGTTCATTGACCTCCCCAGAGAAAATTGGGTTTTACAGTAGCAGAAGAACATTGAATGTTATATATACATAACAAGTAGACGCATAATTAGATATATAATTAAAAGTAAGGAAGACAACTTTAACTGGAACATTAACATGTACCATATAAAATGTATTTCAACTTGAATGGCCATGCTATAAAGCGTCTTAATATATTTCCACTGCACCTTGGAAGACCGTTTAGACTGCATCTAATGTTATTTCGGTCTTGTGTACAAGAGTCTTGATCTGAGACTGAAAGATGCTCAAATGCCCATCCTCATTAATCCAACTGACCTTCAAGTGTAGAGCCCCACTTTGCGTTTTGAGCTGTCACAGATACGAACTGAGACTGAATACATCCACACTGTACACTCTTTTAATTCAAAAGGTCCCTCGATTGCGAGTTCTCATTGAGATAATCGTAATAATCTTCTATTATGAGAATAAATGAGTATATTATCACTGTCCAAGGCCTCCAGATGATAAAGCTAATGCACTGGGTTCACCACTACAATAAACGGTCCCTTTTTTTCCTCCCCTCCGGAGACCACAGTAAATAAGAGCAAAGAGAAGAAGTGCAATTAAAGAGCCTCGGCAGACAGGGAGCAGGACTTCAGGGCTGGTAATTATCAGAGACATCAGAGCCAGTGTGCACGAGCAGCGTGGTCCTGCTGAACATCAGGAGGATAATTAGCAAATTGAACAGTCCCCCTGAATGATTGCGTCTGAAGGAGCAATATTGTGGGCTTCTAGTGAAACGAGAACAAATGGGCACAGGGCATGAGCGGGCTTCGGGCTCTGTGTTTGTAATCAGTTCTGCTCCGCAAGGTGTCACTGATTCCTGTGTCCTCTGCGGAGCTGCCCCTGTTTCATATCAAACGTGGGATTACTGTGTAGAAAGCATCATTCTTTGTTTAACATGCATTAGTGCAGCATCATCCCTGCATGCTTAGGCGTTATCGATTCAAGGAATGGTGTCATTTCCAGGTACACAATTGATCGCCACACGGACGTGGACCGGATCTTTAACGTGCATGCTGGAAACGGATCTATATTCCTGCAGAAGCCTCTCGACCGAGAGAACCTTGCGTGGCACAACATCTCTGTGATTGCAGCAGAGTTCAGTAAGTCATGTACACACTCAGTAAACATGTTGATTCCAGTTTACTCGTAAGATTTCTCAGTATTAATCCATTTCTGGGAAGTTGCAAAAAGCTTTCGGCTCAAATTCAGCCCAAACCATGAGATCTGGCTGGGATCTGAAGCCAGTACTTGTTGTGAGTCAAGACTGAACAAACATCTTTTGAGTTTATTCCAGAATTGACACACCACAGCTATGCATTACTGACTGACTATATCTCTCGCTGTCAGACTGATCTCATACTCATGTATACAGTACAGTGCAAAATTCAGAGGCAACCCTTTCATTTATTTAATTTCCAGTAAAAAAAAGAGACATCAAATATGTTATTTATTAAGTAGGTATTATTCATTTTTCAGAGTTAATAAATATTTTTAACAGGAAATTATGCAAATGCCTCCA
>JAILXH010132103.1:14506-33166 GCA_023558415.1 Piaractus mesopotamicus
CACAGCATAAGGTTTCAGAGATCAGACAAAATGCCTTCTTTGTAAAAAACATTGTCATGTCTCAGCTCTCGTACAATCAGGCTAAGCAGCAACAGAGACCATAGCATCGGACGGTAAAGTTCATGTGACATTTACAAGTCTGTTTCTTATTACTCCATTAGTTACAGTTTCATGGACAAAGATGAAGCAAAAAGTGTGCCACTCCAACTCCAAACGCTCTCATATACTGTTTTCTAAAGCCTTGACCACATACCTTCCAAAAGATTATTTGCTTAACCATACTCAGTGCAGTTCTGCCATCTTGATTCTTGATACTACTAACATTGCAAAACTGTTTCTTGTGGTTTTGGAGTTCACCATGATTGTGAAAGCAGTGTTTTTAGACACTTGTAGCAGACCTGACTCACATGGTTCGGAATGTCGAGATTGCTGCTGGGGAGCCTTACGCAGTTCCTACACATCTTGTTGACCAGGTCCTCTCGGATCACGACTATCTCTTGACTGCAGTACTGAATCCTAACATATTTGAAGAACATGTTAGTCAGAGGAAAATGAAACACAGCTCTACAATAAATAATACTAAAAGAAAACTGGTAAAGAATGAGAAGCCATATATTCAAGTTATAGACTATACAGGTTATACCTGCATGGGTTGGTGGTGAACACAGAGAAAGGAACACGCTGTCTAAACTCCTCTGTGATATGTTCAGCTAGGGGAGGTCTGGAGATGCAAACACAATACATTTATCTTATCAAGCTTGTTCATTTCTTTGTAACCAAAGACAAAGCACTATACATGGGTCTTGTTATAGTCACGCTTTATTAAAGGATTGTTAACCAAGAAGTCTCTATTATATGGGCATTCATGATAATTGATACATTTAAACATTTGGGCATTTGAGTTCTGATCATTGAGATAACAATATTAACAATAACTTCCTTCTTTGTCTACTTTTCAACATTTTCAACTTACCTGGGTAGGATAGTGCTGGGTCCAGGGTCCTCAGGACCAGGAACAAACACAAAGCGACTGCTACAGTGACAAAAAACATTGCAGTACATCACACTAATGATTCTGATGCCTACACTGTAACAAACCCAAGTAATCCAAGTATAGAATAGTATTCAGATTCTCAATCGAAAGCAATCACAAACTATCAAACAGTTGGCCTCATCCAGAACAATCAAACCTCTAGATTCTGGATCAATTTATTCAGAGACCTGTGGAGGTGCATCTTACCTGTTATGGATGCTAGGATGTTCACAAATTAAATCAGCAAGAGTTTTTAAAGATTCTGGAACAAACAGCATCCTCATTAAGATATGGCAGTAAAAACATCAAATGTGAACACATGACAAGGGTGAGGAAACAAAAGTCTTAATCTTACCTTTGAGTGACTTGACCTGATTTTTGCCATAAGGGGCAGAGGAGAAGTTCCCACAGAATATGAAACAGGTGGGAGGCATTGCTGAATAGCCTGTAAAGGGCACAAAAGATCTTTAGATGAAGTTTAGGTGTATGCAGGCACGCTTTGGTGGCCTTTTATTACATATATATTTTTTGGTACAAGTACAAGCAGCCACTGATTTTTTGGAGATATCAGAAGAACATGCCAGACCTGAAAACATGGTCTGGATCTTTTCCAGGACCTCCACACTGTCTAGCCACATGTCAGAAACGATAACAAACATTGCATCTTCATTCTCCTCCTCCAGCTGCTTCAGCTTGGCAGAGGCCTTGACCGCAGTGGTGGATGGGCCACCGAAGAAGTTCACATTACCATAATATGCCCTGGGAAATAAAAGGAAGAGTTCTGTCTTCATTAAAGGTTATATATGCGACATTTTAAACATTAATATAGCAGCAAACAACTATTTTCTATGTAAAGACATAGTGGAGTAATTGCATGATGAGAAATGAATGAAGTCACAGGCCCTCTGTATGTGCTGTAATCTGAGCTATTCTGTTTTTTTGTTTTCACAGCCAGTCCAGCCACGCATGCATGTTAGTCCCGCCCTGTGAAAATGTTTTGTTTTGCCCTTCCCAGACAGTGCCCTGCCACACAGCAATGTGCATGTACCACTTAAGGTGGGAAGGGAAAATTCGAACAAGAAGCTAAGGTACCAGACTGTAGTCCTAACTACTGCACCTTTTAAGGTGGAATGGGAAAACGTGAATGAGAAACTGAGTGCTGGAGCCATCGTTCACCAGAATCGTATAGTGCGCCTTTAAATCAAGTACTTAGTTTTGTGAATGTATGTATACTGAATATACAGAACAGTATGCAAGTTCTAATGCTGACCTCGTGGTAGAGGAGGGCTCAATTGGAGGGAACCCAAAGGCATTGACATGAAAGACAGAGTCCTCGTACCATCCTGTGGGAATCCATCAGTGAGATAAAAAGAACAAAGTATCTGACCGTCAAGCATTACTGTTTAGTCATGTGTAAGTACGACATCTATAACACAAGGTCTTGGTTCAAAGCTACCAACTGTACACTGCTCAGTCAAAATGCACTCAAAATTCACCTCACCCTCAGCCAGGACAAAGCATGATTCTGTGTAAAGTCCGCTGTGGAACTGGTGAAGAATGGTGTCAAGGTTTAGACGATTCATATTTTTATGGAACTACAACTCAGATTAATTCATTTGCTTTTTGGCATAGCAGCAAAAGGATATTGCCTTGGAAAGATTCAACTGCACAGAGCCAGTCAGGTCTTCAAGAAAAAATTTGCCCTAGGGGACAGCGGAACAGAATCAGCACATTAGTTGAAAAACAGTCTACACATGGTTAATTCCACTCATTGTCTTCTGCTCCATACAAGTTACAGGTAGTTTTAAAACACAAATTAAAAGCTCTGAACTGCCAAAACCTCCTATTTAGCCAAAAGCTATAGCGGAACAAAAGTAATATAGAGATAGCTGCCCTCTTAAAAACAATGTCCATTAATCTTTAGGCTAACCCATATTTGTTCGTCAATTTTGTTTTTATAGCACACAACAAAAAAAAAAAAAAAAAAAATAAAAAAAAAATCACAAATTATTTTATTATTAATAATTTATTAATAAATATTTTAGGGCATATGTTATTTAACATTATATTTTACAAAATATAGTACAAAATATACCCTGTGTAATGAATGATAATGAATGTTGATGAATTACAAACCAATTTCATTTTTTTGTTTTTTGTTTTTATTTTGATATTCTGAAAAAATCTCAATCTGGTTTTGATTCTGTCTCGCCTCTCCTGATCTCGGCCTTGATTCGGACTCTACCGCTACAAAGCCTCGGTCTTAACTCAAACTTGCCTCTAATGGTCTTGACTGCAACACTGACAGAATGTATACTATATGACTTATGATTTACATGACTTCTTACACCCAAGATCTAACTTTATAGTTTCACAAAAAAGAGCACAATGTGTAAACAACTCTCAGATTTATAGATCATTACCCATTCACAAAAAAATGACATTAACTGACCCCAAAATGTTCCAGCCATGCAGTGATCCAGATAAAATTTCACAGTTAGTTAGATCATAGCTGTTCAGTAAATGTGTAAAATGTGACATTAGATTTGGCTCCATCATTTTACCAGGACAGAAGATAACATCTTTTCCTGAGGGGCCTCTTCCCCCAAATCACCTTACCTCTTTAAGTTGTGTGATCATGCCAAGTACAATAACTTCACCCAGTTTGGCTGTGCTTCCCAAAAGGGCCTCCACAGTCTTCAACTGCAAGAGAAATCATATTAATATTAAACTGTGACAGGTAAGAAAAAGTAAAAGGTCATAATCATAAGAACAAATGAAATATAGACATGACATATAGACATGAGATATGAAATGTAACAATAAGATGAGTCACTTTACCTGAAATTTATTCCTCCCTTCATCTGGGGCTGAGCCAATCACAGGAGGAGTGAAAAGTTCATGCCTGTGTGTCCGCTATGGAGTTAAAAAAATTTTTAAAAAAATGTAAGATTTAAACAGAAATCTCCTATTAAATAACCAATACGCAGACATATGCACTACAGTGGTCATACACACTCCAGAGAAATTAAAGGAGAGCTCCACTCATTTTCCTACATTTCAGCATAGTTCAATAGTTAAGATGCAAACAAAGTCATTGAGAATTCTTTGTTCTAGAGAAACTTACTGAGTCAGAACTGTTCAAGAACCAGTGAACAATTTGTGATAAGAACCAGACATCATCTGGTTTGGGCCTAAAACATATTTTTTAAAGCCACTTATGGCAATGAGGTACATGCAGGGCACTGTAAAGTAAAACAGTCCATAAATAAAATAAAACTGTACCACTACCAACAAAAATAAAAACTCAGAAGATATGGGCAAGTTCACTGGTTATTTTGGATAGTAACTAAAATTGCTATATTTACATTTTAGACATTCTGGTGTTGCAGACACTCCTGGTTCCTATAACAACCATTGTAAAGAAAACCTGAGTGGGTATGTTTCTCTACTGAGTGTTTTTCACATCAAACCACACTGAACAATTGAATTACGCAGACGTTTTGAAAAATCGATGGAATTCTCTTTTAAGGGGCTGACCTGCTGTAAGATGGTATATCGTTCACGGAAGAGCTCAGCCTTGTCTCTGGCCTGGCCACGTAGACTAGGTGCAGGATGGTTGGTCATGCTGATACTGTGAGGGTAGACAGACAGATGGATAAATAGACAGACAGACAGACAGACAGACAGATAGATAGATAGATAGATAGATAGATAGATAGATACTTATGATCAGTAACAAAAAATGCATTAAAGTGGTGCATCTGAAAGAAGATCCTATGGTAAAATAAACTTACGGTACAAATTTCTTTCTTTCTGTGCTGTAGATATATCTTGGTACATCGAAAGCTCCAATAATGTTAAAAACATTGTCTCTAGAAACAAAAAAATCAATCATTAAGTCAAAGCTCTCAGCAATCAGAGTATTAAATGACATGCTAGCACATGTAAAAAGGTGATATACGGGTCCTTACATGGTTTCATCACAAGACTGACTGCAGTCTTGCACAGCTGTCTCAGCTACAGAGAGCTCAATCATGCTAGAGGTTACTGTCAAATGAGCAGATTGACAGTTTTTATTAACACTGTGCATTTGGTAACTATGACTTGTATACAATATCAGTACGAGCAGGCACTTACAAGGTTGTTTTTCAACTGCGTCCAAGATCCGCTCAATGACATCATCCAGTTCTACTTCGCTGACAGACTCCAAAACCTCCATCAGATATCTGCTGGCTTCACTGCAAAACAAACATCTTTTCATTTATCCTCACAGCAAGAAGGAATTATATTTGATATACACAATACTGCAGAGGGAAAACCATGGATGTAGGTGTGTAACGTCGAAATCTGCAGACTTTTGTTCCAAACTAATCAGCCAATTTTTCAAATTCAAATACTGCTGCTACACCTATACCAAAATGTTGTAGCATAATTATGCATGACAAATTGTATTAAATAGCCAGTTGCCCATTCAGTGCTGAGAATGATCCATTAACCAAATAATGATCTGTTTGGGTCCTAATCATTGAAGAACAGGGTGAAAGGAGGCTAACAAAGTTCACAGAGAAAGATGGACTACAGTCTGTAATTGTAGTGGACAGTCAGTGACTGGTTATATACTCACACACACACACATACATACATACACACACACACATATTATATCGGTGGTATTTCTATTGGGGCATTGGGGCTTTGACTAATAGAAACGTACTGGAAACGTGTTAACGCATTTCAAGTATTCATTCAGCTCACACAATGTGAACATCGAGTTACAAATCAGAAAATAATAAAAAGCGACAGAAAAAAGGGCAAATTTAGCTGTAAATAAATCGACATCAGCTATAAAATTGAAGAGCAGTGCATCATTACCTGGGATTGACTTCCCAGGTAAAAGAAGCTAGAGAGTAATATGCCGAGACAGTGCAGTACAGTAAACATACAGCATAGCAGAGATACTCTAATGTAGTAAGGAGAAATACTTGAGTGTAGCAAACAAAAACATTGCAGCTTTTTAAGCAGAGATGACAGCACCTACAGACCTATCAGAACTAGTCATTTAACTAACTAGTTAGCTAATATAGCTATCCATATTAAATCTATATATATCTATGTGATTTGGTACTGAGACAATCTCATATAACCCGCGGCACTGTGCTTTATTTACACAAACGTAAATATAATATAAATGGAGACCAAAACATACGGTCGGAGCATTAATCCGCGCATCTTGAAACCAGCAGAAACTTTTGTTTTCAACCTCCGCACGTCCATCTTCGTCTCTTGGCGCTAAATTTCAGCACCCGCGCCTTCATTCGACAACTTCCGCTTAAAAACACTCTTTCATAATGCACTTCAAAATAAAAGCTCTGTGACGTCGAGACAGAGACGTTCTAGTGAACGCAACCACTCTGCTTCAAACGAACAGAGAGTGTGAGCTTCTGTCTTAAAAGGCGTGTTACTTGCTATGGGCAACTACGAGAAAGAGAACCATTAAATGGAAAAGAAAGAAAGAAAGAACCTGAGAAGAAACTTGTTCTGTCCTCATTGGGTATCACTCACCACCGTCTCAAACCAGCTCAGTCATCGGCTGAGGCGTAAACAGTCTACATGAGTAGCAATATGGGACAGTAAATAAAGTTTGGATATTGGTGGCAAATATTCTCTAAAAAAGGATGGCTTCAAATGCCTCATGTCGAGCTAAATCTGTGGCATGCGAAAGAAGCGGGCACACGGCTGTGGTGTCAGAAAATGTCTTATTTGTTTGGGGCGGCTATGTGGTAAGCAGAGACAGCTAACAGCCACCTTCAGCTCTAATCGCTTAAGAGACCTAATGACTCCGTTATTATCTACATGCTTTCGTGAATTTTTAAATGTGTTAAAAAAGCATCTTGTTTATTACAAAGATGTCTCATTCTGTCAGGCTTAGCCTGCATTAAAGGCCCAGCACAGGATTTTCCCGTCTTACACAAAGTCTAGCCTAATGTGACTATCCGTATGCTTTTGTTTTTAACGCAACTTATGTTGTACATTAAGCAGTGCATAAATGGCCTGTGAAGTTTTAAAATATTTGTACACTGCCCCCTAACCACCTTTTTGGAACTACGCTTATTTGGCATCAAATTTTTGATTTTTGATTATAGCAAATTATAGTCTACCTTATATTGCATATTCATGAAGTGTGAAATCAACTCGCCCTTCCACGTCGCTCTTCTTGACAGTATGACCCATGCTCGGTCTCGGAGATCAAACTAAAATGGCTTAAATTTCTTTGTGGGTCTAGAGTGAACTTTTTTTTTTTTTAATTCTTTGTGTTGTTTTGCTTGTGAACATCTACATCCACAACCTAGTACAATTGACAACAAAAAATAAACATGGGTATTCAGGTAAGTTCATAAACTTTTTGTTTTATTTATTTATTTTTTGTTACATACATCCCTCCTAGAAAAAACAACATAGACCAGCATATGTTGTGTTTTGGATGCTGGTCTGCTGATCACCACCAAAACCAGCATATGTTGTGTTTTGATGCTCTTATGCTGGTCAACCAGTATGACCATGCTGGGGTGACCAGCTAAACCAGAACAAGATCAGCTTAGACCAGCATGCAGTGCTTGCTGGTCTGTGCTGTTTTTTTTTTTTTTTCAGCAGGGGTGTGCTAGCCATTTGGTTTCAAATTGAAAAAAATGCTTTGCAAATAACTTTTGTTCGCTGATTATCACCAATGGCACAATGTTACTTTTCCCTTGAAAAAAAAATACTTCTCATTGTCCCCATATGGCTATTGATGACCCCAGCATGCTAACCCTTTTATAGGTTTCCTTAATGTATCAAACTAAGGTATGACATATAATGAAAAGAGCTGTGGAAATGCAGGACCATGGAAACATAGGACCCTAGGAACGTCCCACTTTTAGGTGTCTGCTGAGCTGGTTGTTAATCAAAATTGCATTCGTATGTAGGATTTGTTTAGTATGGTTTCAAGCCTTTTGCTTTCAAAATAGTATCATACATGTACATTTGAGTTAATGTGATGCTATTCTATAGTTGTCATGAATAGGCAATACATAAGGTTCATGCCCACACAGCGAGCAGAAAAAAGTCCACAGAGAAAGTGTATAGCATAAACTACTTGTTTTAGTAGTTGTGCTGGGTCTTTAATTGGTGATAGTTCAAACTTGACTATTTGACTATGTAACTGGCAAATGTTTTTATGAAGGATCACTAAGGGGTCTTGATGAAACGTTCTAGAAAGTTTCAACATTTACACTTATGTTATTATTAATCTTTTTTTCCTCAGTCAGTTGCTGATCATGAAGTTTTCCTACCAAATGATGAGATATGGCTGTATGACTTGGAAAGTGGTTTATGGTAAGCCTTGGCTGTGTTTGTATGTATTTGGTTTTCCTGTACACATATTTACATGCAGCTGTGAATATATATAACGTAATATACAGTTTATATATCTGTTGTTATTATATAACTGTTACTGAATCTTGTGGGTTACTGTTCTTTTTCTTGATTAGGTCTCTGGACTATGAATTTAATATATACATGACGTATATATAATGACATTTACTCCTTCATGACGTGAGCAACATGCCGTTTAATATGTATTTATGTAACATATTGCCAGGAAAAAGTTTGACATGGTTGGAGAAATCCCTCCTTCCATGTCAGGGTCTTGTGGCTGCATTCTGAATGGACACATGTATATATTTGGAGGATGTGGAGATGACGGTCAGACCAATGAGGTAATCCTGGTGGTGTTGTCCTCTATATTGCTTTACAGAGTGAGCCACAAATCTCTGGTATGAATTCTGTGGTGTTGTGTGTGTTTTTTTAGCACTATTCGGTGAATCTTCATGATGAGAAGTATTCCTGGAAAAAGATAAGACATCACTCAGGATTACTTCCCACCCCACGAGACAAGCTTTCCTGTTGGGTTCACAACAGCAGGTGAGAGTGTATGGGTAATGTAATTGCACAATAAGTTATCCAACTTATTTCAATTAAATTTAAAGTCATCACAGTTTAGATTTCCTTTATAAATGTGATCAGATGTTGGTTTTTGACAGCATTATTTATTTCGGTGGATATGGTTACAAACTGCTCAGGGCAATCGATAACGCCAGGACCTTCATTGTGGATGAGGCATCTTGGGTAATTTTTTTTATCTTATACTCAACTCAACACTGTTCAATATAAATAAGATATTTAGACTTAAACACTGTTTCCTCTCATTTTAGGCAGAAGACATCTATTGGGGGTGGAACAATGAAGTTCATGTGTTTGATTCCAGAGCAAAAAGTTGGAATAAACCAAAAACATTTGTAAGACGTTTATATGTACGACATACAAACATTTTATGTTTTTGCCTTGTGAAATATTTTGTATGTTTATGCTACTCACTGTCATGTCTTATATACAGTGATGTTGTTGGTCAGCCAAGTTTGTGTTTGTGTCCAAATTCTGGCAGTAAGTCATACTGTACATAGACAAGTCTATGCAACCTTAATGACAACCTGGATACTGTTTGAGTGGGTTGAGAGAAGTTTTGGGCATGTATTTACAAAAAGGATTAGGGTAACTATTGACTCCTAGTACTTTTAGCAATGTTGGCTCCATGGCTAAACCAAAGAAACAAAATTTGGACACGTCTTAGCTGATCCACTACATCTGGCGTAAGTGGAAATTTGTGTACTTCTTTTTCTTATTCAATCCATTTCTTTAAATAACTATACCCAGTCATCATATCAAACTGTGTGTGACTTAAACATGTTCTGACAGATATTTTAAATCTATCAGACAATAACTATTACTTGATATAGGGACAAGCCCCTGCACCAAGAGCTGCGCATGCCAGTGCCACCATAGGCAACAAAGGGTATGTCTGTGGTGGAAGAAAAATGGTAAGTCCCCTTCAAAATAATTTGATTGTTGTTAATACTTTCTGACATTGTTTGCTGTGTTTTACACAAAGAACTGTCGGTTCATATTAAAAAGAAGTGATGTTAAAATAACCAATTCTTGCAGATATCAAAGACGACATTTAATATTACTTTGTCTTAAAAAGTATATTTTTTAATTACATATTGACAGGAGACAAGAACAAGTGACATTCATTGTCTGGATCTGGACTCATGGACTTGGACTGAAATGTAAGAACTTTCTGTACGAGTCATGGACATTTTCTTAATTGTTCAGAAACAACACTTTGCAGGAAATAACAGGAAAGTTTACTCATTAGTCATTGCGTGTCTCTTGAGGATGCATGTTGCTTTGTGTTTGATTATGACGCTGCATGACATTCTAAATAAAGGCATTTATCCGTTTTATAACTGCAGTTTTCTTAACCGACATACGGTACTCAAGTGTGTGGGAAATATAATGGTGCTGCTTAGGAACCCTATGGATTGGAATGCAGCATATGTTAAACACAAAATAAAATCTTTGTAGCCAGAGTTTTTTGATAGCAGTTTTTAAAAATGAGATATGGTGGTACGTGTTGTACATTGGGCAAATGTCATTAAGTATCGCAGTATATTTTTGCCAAAATACACACCCTACATCACACAGTTTGATTATGTACTTTTAGGTTAGATTTGTTAAAGGATTGGATCTGATTCTTTTTTCGCTCCAATATGTGATCCAGCAGTTTCTGCTGAAATCGGACTAATAACTTCATTGGTATTGGATCAGTGCCATTTCTACTAATCATTTTTGTTCTCACTGCTTAGAAATGCACCTCTTCATGTTATAGGCCTGTCACAATGTTTACATGATTACTGACCGCAGTTGTTTTCCACAGTTGTTAGCTTTCACAGTTGTATGTCTATGCCACAACAGACAGAATGTAAGTGCGTTTTATCTGTTGGGCTGGGACAATATATATGTAAATAAAGGAAAGGAGAAAGTGCGTTCACTGAGAAATATCATGGGTCTTATGAAAACAACAAATGTTTTAACATCTGACTGGTGCTATACCAAGAGGTAAGTAATATTTGTTTAAATGAGTTTGAGCTGTGTCTGTAAGCTACTAGCTAAGTCGACAGCTAAGATGCAAGATTGCTGATCACCAGTTTGGACATTTTAGGTTTGTCCTGTAAAACAGTTTAATTGTTTTTCAAAACAAGACAGTTCAGTCGTTAATCACAATTATTTGTATGGCAGTTAATCGCCAGCTAACATTTCATGATTGTGACAGGCCTACCATGTTGTTTGGTATACACTCATTACAAGAAGATAATTTCTCTTGCATTCCTTTGCTTTCTGTTGCTTTTTTAGTGTACCTACAACCACAGTGCCTTTGGGGCGTTCATGGCATACTCTAACAGCGGTGTCGGACACCTCACTCTTTCTGTTTGGTGGACTTAGTGTGGACTCTAGACCAATGAGTAAGCCAGTGCTCCAAGATTACTTTGCTTCTGTGAAAAAGTGGTATCAAAGCAAAACTGTATCTCCTTTACAGGTACATCTAGTTGCCTCTTCAGAACTGTATTGAACTCCAGTACAAATTACTGATTAATACCTAAAGAAACTAAGAAACATAAACAAGCCAAGGCATGTGGAAATCATCTTCTCCAGAATCGGATGTTCATTAGGCACGTCTCTGACAAAGATCACACTGTTCTTGTTCTTCTGTATGGGGAATTTATGGTAATAAGTTATGGTAAAAAGTTAATTGGATGCAAATTAGGAGAACAAAAGAGGAGGAAAAAAATCATTGTATAAGTGAACACACACTAAATTGCTAGTTTATTAGGTACACCTTCTTTGTATCTACACTTATTTAATCAAATACACTCATCATATACGAGCAATTTGTAGGTATACAATTACAATTACTGACTGTAGACCAAATTATTAGCCACCGTCTTTGCTGTTTATCTGTGTAAAGGGACCACCACAGGACTGCCACTCAATATTATTTGAGGGGTGCACAGTTCTCTTTTGTTCGGCTTTTGGTTTTATAGTAATCTGCCAGGTGGCACGGTGGCCCAGCGGATAGCACTGTCGCCTCACAGCAAGAAAAGCCTGAGTTCAATTCCCGGCCAGACGGCCAGGGTCCTTCCTGTGTGGAGTTTGCATGTTCTCCCCGTGTCTGCGTGGGTTTCTTCCGTTGTCCTCCCACAGTCCAAAGACATGCAGTCAGGTCAATTGGACATGCTGAATAGCCCCTAGGTGTGTGTGAGTGTGTCTGTCTGTCTGTGATGGATTGGTGACCTGTTCAGGGTGTTTTCCTGCCTTCTGCCCAATGACTTCTGAGATAGGCTCCAGCTCCCCCCCCAAGGATAAGCGGCTTAGAAAATGTGTGTGTGTGTGTGTGTGTGTGTGTGTGTGTGAGTAGTCTGCCAACCACAAATATCAAATCAACAGTGGTCCTGTGGTCAGAGGCTTATCGTTGATGAAGGGCTAGAGGCTGACTAACCCTATAATAATATCAACCTATAGTCTCTAACCGTACATTAACAAGTACACAATGACACTACCAGTTCAACAAACACTATTTTGCCACTTCCTTTCCATTGATAGATGGAGTAAAGTTTTGCTGATAAATTGTGCAGTAGCTGATGGGGGTACAGTCAGTAACGTGGTGCATGGTGGTACCTGTTAAAACGGCCAGCGAGTGCAGGTACAAGGTAGGCATACATTATAATTTATCAACTCAGTGTATTTGGAAATGGAATGGAATTAAAAAAAAATAAGTGCACCCAAACATCAGTCGTGTTCATTGCCACTCAGTTTGTCTTCTTTACTATTTGCACTCACTGGGTAAAGAATTTCTGTATGAAATCTGTGTAGGTGACCATCATAGTTAGTCACTTAGTTACTGATCTTGTAGTTTGTCAGGCAAGGTATTGTGTTTTCTTGTATAAAATTTTTCATGAAAACCGTATTCTGAACTTTTTCTTTGTAGGTGATGGTTGGATGTTCGATCTGAAGACAAAAGGATGGACAGAGATGAAACATTCAAACATGGACAAACCCCGGTAAGGGAAAACAGGTGGGAATCAAGCTGATTAATAAGATGAACTGAAGCAAGCAAGAGCATGCCTAATCAGGATTGGACACAACAATGCTCTGGAACAGCAGTGTGGCTGCAGCCTTTTCAGTCCATGACTACCTATGTATGATACATGCAAAGAATGTATTGTTTTTAATCGTTTTTGTCAAAACAAGATGACATTTCAGCTTTTTGAAGAATGATGCGGAATCGATGTTTTATCCATCTTCTTGTTCTGTCTTTGAATTGTTTTTAGACTGTGGCACACAGCTTGCCTGGGAAGGGACTCTGATGTTATCGTGTTTGGAGGAAGTCATGATGATATCATTTTGGTGGACAGTGTAAGTTTTGTGAACTCTACCATCTTATATACACAAACACACACATTTTAGCATTACTCAGCACTGACATCATTGCTGTGTTACAGGCAGTGCTTGAAAAGTCAGATTACATTTATGTTTGCTATTAAACTGAAATAAAGAGTGAAGTTGCTGTGTTTAAATTTTACAGGGACATTGCAATGATGCTCTTGTTTTCCAGACCCAGCCTTACTCCCTTGTACGGTAAGGTCATTATATTTGTGCTCTGTCAAGACTGAAGTTAGCTTCAAGGTTTAATACAATTGAAATTTTTTCCACTAAGTGTCAACGTAACTGCAGAAAGATTAAATAATATTCTGTTCTTAATACACACTTTTAGGCATAAAGTGCTAAAAGAAAATTCCTCTGATTTTTCATTCTTTCTGCATAACTTGTAATTGTTGAGATGTAAACAGAGTCATTTGGAGTAGGTTAATGTAAAAGAGAGAATTGTAGAGAAAATGACTGCATCAGATTTCTTTACCGTGGTGGTGATAGGAACCAGGGGCCATATTACAGAAAATTCTTCAGTCTGAGATCTGCTTTGTTGTCATGGCAACTTCAGTTAAGACTGAAGCTAGGACAGAAGCCATTACAGAACAACAGCCATTACAGAACAACAGAAGGGCCTGGGTTCGACCTGTGCCGAGCGAACAGGGTCCTTTCTGTGTGGTGTCTGCGTGGGTTTCCTCTGGGTACTCCGGTTTCCTCCCACAGTCCAAAGACATGCAGTCGGGCCAATTGGACATGCTAAATTGCCCCTATATGTGTGTTTGTGTGTGGGAATGTATATGTCTGTCTGTCTGCCTGCCCTGCGATGGACTGGTGACCTGTCCAGGGTGTATCCTGCCTTCCACCCAATGACTGCTGGGATAGGCTTCAGCTCCCCCGCGACCCAGAAGGATAAGCGGTTTAGAAGAAGAAGAAGAAGAAGGTTCTATATAGCACCAAAAAGGGTTCTTCTGTTGTTACGATGTCAGGCTTGTTACAATAGAAGAACCCTTTTGGTGCTATATAGAACCCTTTTCAAAAAGGCTCTATATAGAACCATCTACAGCACATTCTTTATCAATCTGAAGAACGCTTTCACAATGCAAAGAACCCTTTAATCATGGAAAGGGTTCTTTGAGTATTAATGGTTCTACATACCATTTACTTCTACTGAAGAACCCTTGAAGGACCATCATTTTTAAGAGTGTAGGTCAGATAAAAAAAAGGAGAAGGAACTTTTTTGTGATGGGTTGTTTTTTCAATCCTAGAAGATCATTTCTTAGCGCCCTATCATTACACACCGGAGGACATTGCGTCCAGTGAGTGATGAATCGCATCCAGTGAGTATTAGAACTTATTTGGGTTCCTTTATTGCCTGTGCTTCAGTAGTATTTGAGGCAGTAGGGGGCAGTAGGGGAGAGCAGGGCACAGCCTAACATAATAATTTTGTTTTTGCTTAAAGGAAAAATTCAGCGAAAAATTACATTTACACAATTTTCTAATTTCCCCAGATGTCGTCGTTCAGCCAAGACACGTTTGGAGTCCAGCTTTTGTTTTTTCAGTTTAGAACTAGAGCTATGAGGCTATTGTTGCTAACAAACACTAGAATTCAATAGTCACCCAATCGTTTCTGTAAAAATGCATTGCCAACAGGTCCAGGTCTTTATTAAGGTGGTGCAGACTTGTTGATGTGGTTTAGGACGCAGTATCACTTACTGTGAACTCTAAAAATAAACAACGTTAATGAAGACCTGGATGCAGTTCAGTGGGTTGAGAGATGTTTTGGCGATGGTACTTGGTATTTGGTGGTTTTTTTTAACAGAAACAATTTGGGCTATTTGGGTAACTATTGAGTTCTAGTGTTTGTTAGCAATGTTAGCCTTATAGCTCTAGTTGTGAACTAAAGAGGCAAAATTTGGACTCCAAACATATCTTGGCTGATCAAAAAAGTCAAAAATCGGGTAAATTTGATTTTCCGCTGACCTATAGCTTTAATAATTGTAAAAATATCTGAAAAAGATTATTTCAGTAACAGACTAAGGAGCTGGTTGTAACAGTAAAAAGGCTAGCAAATCAATGCAAAACAGTGTTAATTCAATCAAGTTTTACGTTGTTTAAAACAAGTTTTTCAACCAAAATACATAGAAATATATTTATCAAAATAAATATTTTGGCAAACTTCTTTTTGACACAAGAAAAAGAGCAAATATCAGCACAATAAAACTGAAATATCGCTGTTGTTGGAAGAAAACCTCGTATCTCCAAAATGGTAACTTTACAGGAGAAGGAAAAAACCTACTTTAGTTTTAATGCAAGTCAATAGAACCAGACTTTTTTCCAAGTCATTTTGAGCCATTTCTTTCTGGAGGCTCTTTGTTGTTTACACTAGGGGGCTTAGTTGTAATGCTGAATACTACCCCAGCTGTGTGGAGGCTGTACTTTAGCCTTTCTAGCTCTCACTGTGACTTGTTTATATGCTTCATAAAGGAAGCAGACACCAAAGAGCCGAATAAAATAACACAGATGTGAATGCTGTGCCTTATGCATACAGTGCAGTAGTTGAAAATCCGTGCTCCTCCATGGTTTTAAAGGATCCGAAGGCTTGGTTGTTCCTTGCAGCCTGGAGAAGGTCAATCTCAGCAGCGTCAACCTCCAGTGTTTATCAAGTAGTTCTTTATTCTCTTTGGCATCTTGTACAAAACATTACACACGATACCACATCACCACTCCCCCACCCGCACACACATCTTCCAGCACTACAAGGTAACAGATCCCATGCTGAACAACCAAAATACTGCTTGCCTGTAGGCAACCTCCCACAGTTCTCTCCGGTGACGAGGTCCATCCACTGGATCCTGGTAGCAGCAAGAATCTATTTTAGGTTATCCAGAAAAAAAAAAAAAATCAAGATTACATTGCTTTGGCGTACTGGCCCCTCAGCATCAGAAGGAATGTAATTCTTTAAACCATGCCTGCTATGTAAAGCTTATGCTCTTTGATTGTGTTCTGTTGGCTTCCCTTCAGTCACCATCAACACCTAGGGGAGCTCAGCACCCCCCAAAAGTCTGAAGTTTTGGTTGTGGAAACTGATAGCTTAAATAATTAACTATGGCACTATGTATAGCAATATATTTGTTTGCAGTGTACATGAGCATAAAGTCTTAATGCATATAACAATTGATTTTACAGTACTGTGCAATAGTCAGAGACCACTGTTCATTTATTTTATGTCCAGTTAAAAAAGCCATTAAATGTATTATTTCTGAAAAGATTAGATATAAGATGATCCACTTGCACAAGGATGGGGTACATCAAAAGAAAATAAGTGACAAAACAGGAGTTTCCAAAATGACTCGTAACAACCACCTGGAAGACCTGGTAGACCACTAAAACTGCCCCCATCAGATAAACAGCACTTAAAGCTTTCATCTTTGAGAGAGAGGAGAAAATCAAGCTGCTTCAGACCTGAAAACATCCACAGGTGTTTCTGTCCATCCTTCCACTGTGAGAAGACGACTCAGCGCTGTGGGTTGAAAGGATGTCCCAAAAGTGCCCCCATCAGATAAACAGCACTTAAAGCTTTCATCTTTGAGAGAGAGGAGAAAATCAAGCTGCTTCAGATCTGACATCCAACATCCATCCTTCCACTGTGAGAAGACAACTCAGCGCTGTAAGTCTGAAAGGATGTGTAGCTGTTCAAGAAGAACCTCACTGAGAAAAGGAGACGGACACATCAAACAAAGAAGCTGAACAACGGACTGACCACCCCGGAGTCCAGACCTCAACATCACAGAATATGTTTGGCATTACCTGAGAAACAGAAAGTGCAACCGACTTCTAAGGCTGAACTTTGGAGATGTGGAAAAACATCCCTGTAGATTTCAACAGAATGTAAGCTGTAAAAAAGGTACAGAGTGCACTGGGAACCAAACTGTCACTAGGGCAGTCCCCCTCTTGTTACTGGGGTGGTTCCCTCAAGGGTACATCTCAGTACCTTTAGTCAGGGAACATAACTGTACAATAATCCACTGAAATGATATTTTCTAAGCTGTACTGACTCCACACACCCCGTCTCGCCTCCAGCCTTTTATTTACTGTTCTGTTTTAAAACATTTGGTTATGAAAAGGTACAAATATTAACTTTTCACCTGGAAAAACTTATTTAAGGTGCACAATCAGACCTTAAAACCACTGTTGTACCTTTGAGGGAACATTTCCATTGTTTGTACCTTGATGAACAAAAAATGGACCTGCACAGAACCTTTATTTCTAACGGTGTAGTAAAGAGCTACGAGCCAGGCACACTCCCCCATCTACATCAAAGGAGCTGAGGTAGAGCGCGTATCTGACTTCAAGTTCTCTGGCATGCATATCTTGGATGATCTCACCTGGTCCCTAAACTCCTCCATCATCAAAAAGGGGCAACAGCGTCTTTACTTCTTACGGAGCCTCAAGAAAGCTCACCTGTGTCCCAGGATACTGGTGGACTTTTACCGCTGTACCACTGAGAGCATACTCACAAACTGCATCTCATTGTGGTCCGGCAACTCCTCCAACATCTGACCACAAAGCGTTCCAGCGGGTGGTGAAAACTGCCCAACGCATCACAGGTACTCAGTTACCCACCACTGAGAACATTTTCCATAAGCGCTGCCTGGGCAGGGCGAGGAACATCATCAGGAACGTTTCTCATCTGAACCATGGACTTTTTACCGTGCTCCCATCTGGCAGGCATTACGGGAGCGTCTGCTCCAGCACCAGCAGGGTCAGGAAGAGCTTCCTCCCTGAGGCTGTGACCCTGCTGAACTCCACACCGTCACATCTTTGCACTCACTGCTCTGTATTGTACTTTATATCCTAGTATTATTGCACTATTCATATTTGCACCGTCTGTTACTGTACTATTCATAATTTTACAGACAAGTTACTGTACATTTGTTTTACTGCATACTTATCACTTTTCATATTGTTGCTGTCGGAAGAAAACCTTGTATCTCCAAAATAGTAACTTTACAGGAGAAGCAAAAACCGTACTTTACTTTAAATGTAAGTCAGTGAAACCTGAATTTTTTCCAAGTCATTTCGGGCTGTTTCTTTTGGTCCATTCATTGTGAAATTTACATACAATGTAAAGAGCAACACTGCGATGGACTGGCGACCTGTCCAGGGTGTATCCTGCTTTCCGCTCAAAGACAGCTGGGATAGGCTCCAGCACCCCACCGCGACCCAGTAGGATAAGCGGATTAGATGATGTGTGTGTGTGTGTG
>JAILXH010132191.1:1002-11786 GCA_023558415.1 Piaractus mesopotamicus
AACATCCCATTCTGTTAGCAGTACTTTTCTGTGGAGATTATACAACCTGTGTATGTGCAATAGAATGCCATGTAAACAGTGGGTTTACCTTAAAGCAGCTGAATTCACTAATTAGAAGGGGTATCTGGATACTTGAGTACAGAATATATTATATGGACATATAGTGTACAGTATGTAATATAATGATGACATTGCAGTGTTTCAAGTTTCTCTCTCTCCTGTATTCTGTTAGTTGTTTTATTGGGTGTATGTAAGTTCTTTTGTCCTTTGTGTTTTCACCCAGGCTTTAACCCCAGGTGGGACTGCACCTTTAAGTTTCTGCTGCATGTGCCTGAGCTGGTCCTGATTCGCTTTGTGGTGGAGGACCACGACTACACTGCCAGGAACGAATTCCTGGGCCAGTTTACACTGCCTTTCACCAGCATGCGCACAGGTCTGCACCTCCAAATCTTTGTAATGTAGGCAGTGTGTATAGGCAGGGGTTCAGTTGGAACTTGGAAGGTGGTGCACTAAAGTTACGTTATGTAGCTATTGTAGCTAGCTAGGCCAGCTAACCACTAAACCACAAATTATCCTACACCAGGGGTATTCAGCTAAAACTTGCAAAGGATATCAGATGTCTGGATATGAATTCTGGTCCTGCCTTAAACTAAATTCCTTTTGGACGCTTATATTCAACTACATTTCAAAGGCCTTTAATAAAACTAGATCCATTACTTGCTATTTTGGATCAGCGGTAGTAAATTCATTCATTAATAAATATAAAGGCCAGGCCATTTCCCTCTGTACTCCATTGGCCAAATGCTTGATCTTGTAGCACTGAAAGTTGGGGGAGCTTTCTATTCCAACAGTGGCTTCTGGGGAATGGGCTTCTTATGGAGAGACTTCGCTGTAAATTTACTAATAGAGATAATATCTTCCTGCAAACATGATAACAAGAAATAAGTCTTAAAAAAACTTGAAAAATATTTGTCCACAGACATAATCCTATTTTTTCATTAGGGAAAATAATTAAATTATTACGATTAAGTTATAATAATAGTAATAATGATAATAATAATAATGATAATAGCACATCGCTGCCTTTGGCCAAGTCATTTACATAAATCCATGTGATTGGATAAACTGTAACACAGGACTACTACTGAAGCCATGCTGGTTCACGGATGCCACCATCTATGTATGTCACCGAAATATGTTTTTTAACATATGATAATCGTTTTGGTTTCATTATTTTTCAAGTGCTCAGTTTGGTCAGCTGAAGTATTTGGCTGGGTCCACATCTGGTGCTGTACACCATACAATATATGGCCAAAAGTATGTGGACATTTGAACATCACACCTACATGAGTTTGTTGGACATCCCTTTCCAAAACTATGGGCATTAATATGGAGTTGCCCCCTTTATGGCTATAACAAGCCTCTACTCTTCTTTCCACAATATTTTGGAGTGTGTCTGTGGGAATTTGTGCCCATTCAGTCAAAAGAGCATTTGTGAGGTCAGGCACTGATGTAAGATGAGAAAGCCTGGATCACAATCAACATTCCAATTCATTCTAAATTAGAGTGAGGTTGCGTGGAGTTGAGGTCAGGGCTCTGTGCGGTCCACTTCCACAGCAAACTTATCAAGCCATGCCTTTACGGATCTCACTCTGTGTCCTGGGGCACAATCATGCTGGAACAGCAAAGGACCTTCCCCAAACTGTTCCCACAACTTGGAAGCATGTAATTGTGTGAAACTTGCAGTAATGCAGTAGCATTAACAAGAACTAAGGGGCGTAAACCCTGAACAGCCCCAAACCATTATCCCTCCTCCACCAAACTTTACTATTGGCACCATGCATTCCAGTAGGCGGCATTCTCCTGGCATCTGCCAAAGTCAGAGTCCAGTAACGGCATGCTTTACACCACTCCAGCTGATTCTTGGCATTGTAGGTTTAGGCTTTGTAATGCTGCTTGACTATGGAAAATTGTTTCATGAAGCTCCCGACTTAAAGTTCTTGTGCTGATATTTCTTCTAAAGGCAGTTTGGAATCCTGTAGTGAGTAATGCAACAGAACATAGGCAATTTTTACATACACAATGCTACCATTCTGTGAGTTTGTATGGTCTGCTGCTTCATGTCTGAGCTGTTGTTGCTAGACACTTCCATTTTACAATAACAGCACTTACAGTTGACTGGGGCAGATCTAGCAGGGCAGAAATTTCATTAACTGACTTGAGCCGAAGGTGGTGTCCTATGACAGTCACTGAGCTCTTTAGTATGACCCATTCTACTGCCAACATTTGTCTATGGAGACTGCATGGATGTGTACTTGATTTTATACACATGTTAGCAAAGGGTGTGGCCGAAACATCTGAATCCAACAATTAGGAGGGTGTCCACATACTTTTGGCCATATAGTGTACCATGCACATACCAAGCCAACTAGCTAGTCGGCTAGTTTCTTTCATATAAACAAACATGGACATTATGAAGGCTTATGAAGAGTTAAATATTCCCTGTGAAACTGTGATTTGTTCTTATTTTTAGATGCAAAACACTTAATGGACCTGGCTTGTAACTTACTCACTCACTCACTCACTCCCTGCCTCCCTCCCTCCCAGCTGAGGATTCTTTACAAGAGGAAGCGATTAGCACTTAAGTAGATTTTGGTGCTTATAAAGCACATTAACCGAATAAGGCCGCTCATTTAAATCTGCCGCCAGAAGAGTTATGCCATGTGCATGTTCCGGTTTGCAACAGGAAACTCACATTATCAACTGGTACTATGAAAAGAACCTGAGCTTTTTTGTGCAACTGTGTTTTCTGTCACTAAATAGAACATGCACGAGGCTTTTTTATTGGTGCACCGTGTTTTTTCAGAGCAAGCCAATGAGCTCATTCAGAGCAGAATTTGGATTGGTAAGTGTTTATTAATCAGAGTAACAATGAAGCGCAACTGATATGTGACATATTCCTACTCACGTGTTTTCTTGTTCAAAATTGTTCGAATCACATTCTTTACGTATCAAGTAAACATGACAACAGTATTTATGCAACAGAACTGCATTATTAATCAGGAGCAGAAATCAAACAGCAAATATATTTTTCTATAATTTTTTGTGCCAGACTTAACAGAGAGTGGCCCTCCACATCAATGATACTGTGTGTCCTTGTTTCTGTGATGCAACAACAGCGTGGGTAAAGTTTCAGTTTAGTCACACTGCAGGTAAAGCTCTGGAGGAGATTAGTGGCAGATTTAAATTTATCCTCCAGGCTCCCTGGAGAGTGCAACAAGCAAATTTTGTATTCTCCTGGCCCAGTTTAACCAATAGCTATCGAGTGTGTAAATGCCTTTTGGCCACACCAGTGGTGAAGGCCCAATAATATGTACCAGCTTCCTTAAAGTTCTGTCGCTGATTGTATTTCTGTCCTGCAGGTTACAGACACGTGCGGCTACTGAGGGCCGACGGTTCCAGCCTCTCTCCTGCCAGCCTCTTCATTCATGTGAAGGTCACACCTAATTACGGCAGCCCCAAGCACGCCGCATCACCCAAAGCCTAGCAGAACACGAGAAGTACAGCTGTGATGCTCCTTGATGTCTGAACGGGTTACAGTGGTTTTCACTGATTTACTGTAACTATTACTTTATACTGTGTAACATGCAGGTCTTTGTTCAGACTTTAATGATCATTCAGTGAGAAACCAAATATGACAAACTTCAGAGAATATTCACAACAGAATATAGCTTATCAGCTTTGACTTAATAAAGCTTAGTAAAGGCTTTTTCAGGTTCTAGCATGCATCAGGAGTTTTGCATGCCTGTATGAAGGAACTTAAAACAGGTCAAAATATTTAGAATATAATCATGTAATGTTCTTTAAAATGACAAAGCAATACAGTAGATTGGCTTGTAGTTTTTAGGTTTTTACTTATATTGTAGCATATTTCAAATGTGGCTTATACTAACAATTATCATAGCACTATGTCAGACTTCTTTTCCTATGCAAGTGAAAAATTCCATTGTTAAAGTGTTTGTTCAGCCAAAATCAAATTCATGCAGTTTCCCTCTCGGGCCCAAATGTAGCTCATCAGCCAACACATGTTTGGTGTCTAAAGTTTGCTTCTTTAGTTTTGCACTGGTATTAGCTAGTAGCTAAACAATGGAAGCTTATGGCCATAGTTAACATAGTACAATCTACATGCCTAAATAATCACACACTTGTCTGAAACCATTTCAAGTTGTTAAGCAGTCTCAAACAGACTTGCTTATATGAGTTCTGACTCTGTAAACATGCTTTTATCTATTGAAAAAAGTACAGACAACTGCTACTACTGTTTTTAGCTATGCAATGTAAAACTGTGTAAATTTTGGATGGTAAATTGTGTACATTGGATTATTTATTTGGACTGTCCGTCACTTGATACTGTGATTTAACTGTGTTAGACAAAGCAGGGATCACTGACAGTCCAGTTCACTTTTAGCAAACATGCTTGCACTCCTTGGTTGCAGTTTGGCTTTCAAAAGTGTGAACTCCAATATGTGGTTGATGGTTATTATAAACTAAAACAATGTTTATGTACACTAAATTGCATTCAAATTGCATTTGAATGGCTGACAAAGTCATATGATAGTGAAAAAATGTACCTGATGCATTTTCTATTGATATGCTTTTTTAATACAGCACAGAAAAGGCGAGGTATGTTTTCTCTGGACCTCCATACTTTCTTTTTCCGTGTGGTGGGTGCAACTGTGAACAAGCACTCAAATAGTGTTTATTCGTTTTTACTAGTTCACCATCTAGTATTTACAACATTCCCTAACACAAGATTATTCTTTTAAATTGTGTTGGATGGGAGGGTGGTGCAGGCTAAAAGAAACTGAGTAGTTTATCAGTGTATAGTGCGTATGAGAGAGCCTGCAGGGTAACTGCTGACCTAATGCCTCCTCTAGTAACAAATAACGTACCAAGGAAAGCGTGAGAGAGGGGAAGCGAATGGGTTTGTGGAAAGGAGGAAGATGAGCTCCTTAGTTCTTTTCAAGATTTTGTCTGTTTTCTGATTTACAGATATTTGAGCAGTGCAAGTCAAAATGTAGGTTTCAGTTGTTTCACCATGTCCAAAATGCCCACAATTAAAAGACCAAGACAGATTTTGGATAAAGACAAAAAGGTTGACATATATTATCAAATACCTGCTAAAATGTTTGGCTAAAAAAATAAAGCTCTTATTAATAAAGATATCCATTGTAGTACTTAGCATGGTAACTTGCACTTAGACAGAAGGCTGTCCACTGAGGGAAGATTCAAAAGCATCTTATTGAACAACTGCATCTTTGGGTTTATATAACTAACTGGGAAATTCCACACACATCATCTAAACCACTTATCCTACTGGGTCGCGGTGGGGTGCTGGAGCCTATCCCAGCTGTCATCGGGCGGAAGGCAGGATACACCCTGGATAGGTGCAATTATACCACAGATTATACTAATTATTTATTTTTATTATTGGTATTTAATAATCACCCATATCTGGTGTTGCCAGTCCATCTCAGGGCATAACTGGGAAATTCCATTTTGTTAAATACCTCCAAAACATTGTCAGTGTAACAGGACTGAAGTGCCTTCAGATTTTGCATACGACTGTATGTAAAGTGTATTTTCAATCTACAGTAATTAACCAGACTATCATAGGAAGGCATTGTTATGAAAATGTAACAGATAGTTGCCAAACGTTTGCACATTCCATACAGACATGTGTTGTTATGAATCTAGAAAGGCAAATAAGTAGTAATTATGGTTTGGTAACTACAGAAAGTTTTATTTTGTAGCTCAGGTCCTGTTTACCTAGAAATAAACTCAAGTATACACTTTTACCATCATTGTGGAACTGCTGCATATAAGCATATAGTCATTACCAGAGTGAAGTCACAAGTCAGTGTCACAGATGGTTTTACTGTTTTTTTTTTCCTTGCGTGTTATTCCAAGTTTAGATTTTAATACAGGTTATACAGGCTATTCTTCTTATGATGTCCTCTGTTTATATTTATAACTTCTACAGTCTATAGTTTCATACGTCTTAGATATACTTTAAAAAGTACCAAAAAGTTCACTTTGGCACTTTGAGACTAAAAATCATACGGTGTGTTGTGTACCACATTGCCATGCCTTGTTTTAATAAGTCTGTCATGTGTTTGTCTTGAGAAGCACTTTCTTTCTGGATATTTAAAACAAAGACTTCATTGGTGAAAAAGGGAAACAATGGCTTATTTGTACTGTTATAAGTCAGATGACGATGTCTATTATGAACTGTCCAACTGCTTTTATCATTGTTGTATCCTCATCAGCATGTTACATGACATAAGGGAATCTGTCCTACAGCCTGTCTGAAATAAATCCTGCCTGTAAAACTTCCTTTTGCTGTGATGTCAAAGATCATTTCTCTACAGACGTGCAAATTAACACACTTTTTAGTCGTATGTGGTCGGAGCAATGTGTGCTTTCTCCTTGTATTGTTAATCCGTGTCAATATTACAGTAATTGTTTATACTAATTTATACAATTTTCTCTTACCCTAAATAGAAATGATCTGCCAAGATATGTTTAATGTATAAACTGTGCTTTTTCAGTGCACTGGAGCTACAAGACTAATGGAAGCTGCTAGCTGCTGATTAGCATTGTGCAAACTGCATGCAGACGCTTGCCTTATACTGTGCCAAGTCTCTGAAATACACTTGCTGATGTGATTTCTGCCACAGTACGATACAGGGTGAATACATTTAAGTGAGACAAAAAAAAGTGGGTCATGTAAGCTTGATCTTCCACATTTAAATGCACATTTAGGACTTGGACTTCAGACTAAAGCTTAAAGTTTACCAAATGTTTTGATTTTTAGCTAATTTTGAGCATAACTCAAGAATGCTAGCCCGTACATGACTAGCAAACGCAACTTTGAACAGTTGTACACACATAAAATCATAATTTTTAGTAAAACACAAAAATTAGCTGCAGAAAATGTGTTTGGTCGGGACAATTCTTAATGCTACACACAGATTTTCAGACTTTGATACATATTTTCTTCAGAACAATGGGATCTAACTGCTCGCCATGTCGCCATGAGGGACAGAGATGCAGTCTCACTTCCTGCTCTAAAATGCAGAGGTGTGGCTAAAATAAGGTAAATAGACCATAACATAATCCTTTTAAATATCTAAAATTTGAATACTTAATTGTTTTTAATGAGGTTCTTTTTTCAGTTTGAACTAATTCAGTGGAATGGTCAATTTCTACTTCCGTGATCACATATCACTGTGGAGTTGATGGGGTTCTGTGCTCGTGATGACATGTTTGGCTCCATTTTGAAAGCCATGAAAATCAATGGTAAATGAAACAACAGCAATATGAAGCAAGTTATGTTAAGATTATAAAGAAGTAAAACTAGAATTAGGATTTGTAAATCTTACATATATGGAAGTGGGATGTAAAAGTATAGCAGAAAACATAGAACATATTTTCTAATCATTTAAAATGTTTTATTAAGCAATTTTCCCCCCTACTACTTTACTGCAACATATAGGGCCAGTTTTCTGAATAGGGATTAAGCCTAGTTACGGAGAGTGTTTTCCTTTTGAGGAGGCTCAAGACTAGGCTTAATCCTGTCTAGGAAACTGGCCCATTGACAAAGTTTTGGCAGGAATTCAGATATATAAACATTTTACGCTTATTACAAACAAAATAAATGAAATATGTTCACAAAAGTATCTGCTTATGTGTTTTTCTAAGAAACTAAATCCTATCCTAGCTTTTTATAAAGGATAGATTATATGACATTGGGATGACGATGAAAAGTGAAAAGTTATACTTCTGAAAGTGTCCTACATTAGCGATATGCACACTACTGTTACCTGTAGAATTAAACAAATCTACACTTTTGGTGTAGTTAGTGTGGTTCTATATAGTGTCACAAAGGCTTTTTGTAATAATGGACACTAAATTAAATTGTACAATAGAAATGTGGTTTTCCACTGTAAAGAAAAACCATTTATGCATTCAACTGGTTCTATGTACAACCACTGCCTTTCTAAAGAACGCTTTCAGGGTGTATGGAAAATGTCAGTGTTCATGAGGACTGCTATTACTGTTTTGTAAGATTTTGTAAGTTGTAAGATTTAAATTTGTGATGTTTAATTTGTAAATACAAATCCCACACTTTCATATCAGTACGGAAACACAAAAGTCCAAAACAACATACTACACATACTACACTAATGAATGGACTTCTATTGGTGGTGTACTATTTTTTAACAAACTATTTAGTATGGTAGTATGTGGTTTTGGACACAGCCAATGAGTCCACAGGCGGAGCCTTATTTTAGCCACACCCTTGCATTTTAGAGCAGGAAGTAAGACTTCATGCCTGTCCCTCATGGCCACATGGTGAGCAGTTAGTTCCCATTGTTCTGAAGTAAATGTGTTCCAAAGTCTGAAAATCAGTGTGGAACGCTGTAAAAACACTACTGAAACAAATATTTTATGCAATCATGTAAAGCTTTTAGTGCTTTGCTGAAAAACATTGTGATTTTATGTTTGTACTGTTCAACTGTAACTGTTCAAAGCTGTGCTTGCTAGTCATGTACTGGCTAGTAATTGAACTAAAATTTTCCCTGATGAAACAGTCACCACTGAAACATTTGGTAAACTTATGAATAGCATGCTCCATCACTTATTTTTATGAAATAAACATGATTAAGGTACAGGGCCACTCAAAATAAAAGGGCTTCAGTCTAAAGTCCAAGCCAGTTAAATCAAACCAATTCAGTAGATGGTATTCAGATGGTTCCGTGAGTTGTCACGGTTCTATATAAACACTGTCCTTACTAAAGAACTAAACCCTAAAAGAACTGCTTTTTAAGGGTGCAGCTAAAATTACTAACAGCAGTCATCTTGAAGCCTGAAATTTTCCATAGCATTACTGGTATATAGAACCTCTTTTTGCTAAGATTGTATGTGATGTACTTCTGTATATTTTTTAAAGAAGCAAACTTGAAACATGTCTTTTCTGATTGACCATATTTGGGGTTAGTATAGTCACTATCCCCTTAAGAACCACAGTGAGGACACCATGGCCCTCTGGTTGTGGATATTTGGAAGTGTTTTCTGCTTGTTGTGCAGTAATGTGCTTATCCAAGTTGCCTAAGTGAGTATATGGCTAAGGATTACAGCCTGAGCTATAGCTGTCCACACAGCTCCTGTATTATTTTGTTCAGATAGCCTATCAGAAGGGTGGGGTGGGTGACGATGGTTGCTGGAAGTTGGGTGGCCCCCTTCAACCCCCACTGCAGTGTGAGATAAGCTTCTCTTCTACTCAACACACAGAACAGTTACAGACGAGAGCCTGGAGAGTCACTGCTCCAATGCCTGAAAACACACATATGGCTGAGGACCAAAGCCCGTACGTATTCTATTGAAACACTTACTTACCATTTCACGTATTTGGTCTTGATGGTTATGTCCGGATGACTGTGTTTTGTGTCCACCACTCAGTGAGAAGAGCTCAGAGGGCGACGATGCAGGAAACAAGAAAAAGAATCCAAAGAAGAATAAAAAGGGCCAAGCATGGGCTAAGGAGGGACCACGGGACCCCTTTGAAATGGTGGGTGTCTGTGACACTTCTGTGTTGATACTATGGCAAGATATGCAGCACAATTGAAATGTTGCAGTTCTGGAGTCTCCTTGTCCACTTTATTAGAAAGACCTACCTTCCATTCCACATTAGGACATAAATCCACCTTATAGAGCCTTTATATAGGTGTACAATTAGAGACTGCAGCCCATCTGTTGCTGAATAAGTGCATAATTAGATTAATTCATACAATTGTATTGAGTCTAATATATTAGAAAAAATAAAACATCAAATATAAAACCTACCATAACTTATGCACAGGCCACATTTTGTTTTATCATTTTTCCCCAGCATGTTAAATTCAGCAAAAAACAGTACTTGTGCAAGTGTTATCTGTATTTTAGCTTAACCTTTTCCACCTCAAGGCCCACCTGTTTATCACTAGAAAGCATGAAACAAAACTCAACTTGCTGCTTAAAAATGTTAAATTTGGCAATATATGATGTGCATCGGTGAACAGAAAATATCAGCATAAAAAATTATAATAATAAAAAAATAAATAATAATAATAATAATAATAAAATAATAATAAAAGTGCCATCGCTGGCCCACTACAGGCCACCTCACCCTCCCAACTTGTGCTCAGTGGCCTAGTGATTAAAAAACCCTGCTATAGAGGATGTGTACTTACTTACACTTAGAAAATCAACAAACCATGCCATTTGCCCATGGGTTGCCCAAACTTTTGGACACAGCTGAACCTCTACTTCATTCATCATCAGTCAGTGGACTACGCTCAACCTAGCAGCGATGCAGATGTGTGTGAAGACCCCAGAAACGCCGCTGTACCTGATACACTTACACAGACAGCACACACACTACCAGGTCAGTGTCACTGCTGGGCTGAAAATGCTTGTGAGTGGTCCACAACCCAAAAATATCCGGTCAAGATTGGCTCTGTGGCCAGAAACTGACTACTGGTAAAATGAGTGTGAACAGATGAGCTACACGGTTTGACTGTGCATCAATAAGTTTGGAGCTTCAAGGCAAGTGTTTCTTGTTAATAAGGTACGCTGTCAATACTGCAGAATTCACATTACACGTAAACTCTGTGGTGCTTATGTCCTTGATCTTTTTGCTAACCCTTTTTCTCCCTTCCCAGCTGGATGCTCTCCCTGAA
>JAILXH010132191.1:11796-28247 GCA_023558415.1 Piaractus mesopotamicus
AAACTCTGTGGTGCTTATGTCCTTGATCTTTTTGCTAACCCTTTTTCTCCCTTCCCAGCTGGATGCTCTCCCTGAACACAAACAGCAGGAGATCCAGAGAGCCCTGCACCTCTTCTCACTAGGCCAGGGCCCACCCAAAAACCTGCAGGATGCCCGCAGACACAACTTCCGCTTCTGGAACACCCAGCCAGTGCCTAAGATAGGTACAGATCTAATGACTAGCTGTAGTTGTAAAAGGCTTGAATGCAATACTCTCATCATAGGCTACATATTGTGGAGTTTGTATGAAGTGAAAAGATGTAGATGGGCATGAAATACTCTCTGAACAATCTCAATTCATTCAGACACTGAGCCACTTTGAAAGTAACATTGCTGAATTGTGATTCTTCACAGTGCTTGTTCAGATTTAATGGTGCACATGGTGTCGTAGTAACTCTACTAGGGGAGGTAAAGCTTTTCAGTTGCAAACTATCTCACCCCTGCTGTGCAAAAAAAAACAAAACAAAAAAAAACCAGCTCGAACAGGTTAAGCTGCTAGACCGTAGGATGTGTTTTCATTTGAGGCTGATGGTTTAGCGGGTTGACCAGAATGATCAGAACAAGCAAGCTGATCGATCAATATGACCAAGCTGATTAACAAGCATGATGAGCATGACCAAGCAAATTGGTCATGCTGGCACACCAGCTAAACCGTCAAACTCAAATGAAAACATCAACCAGCTAAGTTGATCCACCAGCTTAACCAGCTTGTTGACCAGGATAGAGTATGTCTTTTAGTCATTTAGTCCCTCTAGATGTACAGTTTATCAACCACCTAGACCATCAAAAACCTGCTGAAACAAGCTACCAGCTAAAGCTGGTCTAAGCTGGATTTTTAGCAGAGACCTTATCAGTATTTGGTTTCTTTAAGAGTAAAAGGAGCCCTTTAACATGTACTAATTAGTGGTGTAACACTGCACAGTGACGTTATGATATCACAGTGCAAAACTGTGGCAATGTACAGTGTGGAGATGTGACAATGCATCAAGGAGAATAGAAATTCTAGATATGCTATCTAATGCAGCTGCATTGCTTAAACACCAAAGTCTGCAAACAAGCATCAATCAACAACTCACTCCAGCACTCTTCCTGCCTCTCAGCTCTAGTGCTGTTAGCAGGTTGTGCAAGAACATGAATATAGTCATCATTTTTCTTCATTGGAATTTTGTTTACAGTATCATAAGAATACAGAATCATGAACACAGCATTCATAAATCAATCAAGAATCGTGGCTACAGTGTATTGTTACACCCCTAGAGTTTATTTCCCAATTTACTGGCAATCATGATATCACTTATTTATTACACATATACTGGAAAGTATTGTAATATAATTTCAGTTCATGTCGCTTAAGTTCTTATTGTTTTTTTGAAGATGAGGAGGTGACGTCCCATGGGCCCATACAGCCTGAGATGCCGAGTGTTCGAGAGGAGTGTTATTCTCTCCCACAAGGCTTTTGCTGGGACACATTGGACCTGGGAAACCCAGAACAGGTGAGTGACCCATTATTCTTTCCCACAGAAGGTTTAATTTCCATAGCTTGCTGTTTTGTTCTCTTTCAGCCAACTTTAGCTGTAGTGAACCCTCATCCCCATTTCCACTGCATAATTCAATTATTGAGTAATTTAAAGTCATTCAGAGTGGATTGATGTGAAATGGTTCACTGTAGAAAAACTTACCAACTAAGATTTTCTTTTTAGTGGTGTTGATGGGAACCATGGGTCGGGATGTTGAAAATATATATTATTTACTATACAAACTGACCAGTGAGCCTACACATATCATCTTTTTGATATGTAATGTTTTATATGTAATACTGATAAGGGTAAAATAGTGTTAAATCTGAAAAATATACCTTTTCTTTGGGGATTATTTTTCCTTACACCAGTTTGCAGACTCCTGCTCATCCACGTTTCTTCTAAAATCAAGGGTATTAATAGGGCGTCAGCTCTGCAGTAACAGCCTCAACTCTTCTAAAAGGATTTACACTAGATGTTGGAACCTTGCTGTGAGGATTTGATTGCATTCAGCCATAAGAGCATTCGTGAGGTCAGTTTATTACTGATGTTGGATGATTAGTTCTGGGTCACAAACGTCACCCCAACTCATCCAAAAGGTATTGGATAGAGGTCTATCACTCCAGAGAACACAGTTCCACTGCTTCACAGTTAAATGACTGGGTGATTTATACCCCTCTAGCAGATGCTCGCCATTGGGCATGGTGACCTTATGCTCATGGGTGACTGCTCCAGAGTGCCCCATTCTACTGGTTAATGCTTTATCTATGTGGATTATACAAGCTGTGTGTATGCAACTGAAAGTCAGTACAATAAGAGGGCTGTCAGGATACTTCTGGGCAGATAGTATAACTGTCCACTATTAACATATTTTTTAAAAATACGTTTTAAGCCAAACCTGATCTTAAAATGATTGTAAAACAGTGTCTCAGGCATCAGGCAACATATTTTATATGTCTTGGAAAAACAATTTTTCATCACTTTTTTTGAAATAAAAGAATTTGATGTACTACAGAAGCACTTTTTAAGTTCTCACTGTTCCTGAGATGCCAAGGCACATTCAACCTACAGTAGTTTAGCTGTGCCTATTCACACTGATCAATCGAGAACAGAAATATTTACATACATAATTCTTAAATGCACAGTAACAAAACAAGCCTATTTCATTCTAATCTATAAAAAGAGGTTGGTCCTTTATGGTGGTCATTTAAGCATGTTTTTAGTAGATAAAACCACACAAACGTGCACCTGAACGAAAAAGATAAAATACAAGAAGAATGTAGGACTTGGGCCCTATAATAACTTTCTGTGTAGAAGACACTTCAGATATCTGGTAAAAATTCTCTGTAACTTTTTCTAAAATGGAACATTTCAACCACTCTGAATAGCTTTGTTGGCATTTTAACTTAATTGTGTAAATTTTGAAAAGTTGGTGGAAAAGTTCCCCTTTAAGTCCAAACAGATGGTAACAGGTCACAGGAAGATATTATGATGATACTGTCAGTGTCTGGGGTGATTTTAATCCACATTTTCTTCACTGAGGGCCTCATTTATTTCATGTTGGTCTTGCATGTGACTGCAGCTAGGGGAGCTGTGTACTCTGCTGAATGAAAACTACACAGAGGAGGATGACAACACCCTTCGCATCCACTATACCTCTGAGTTCCTGCTATGGTGAGGGCAGCCACTGGAGGCCAGTGTTGTCTTATTTTACAGCATGGCTGTACAGCTTGGCTAGATCAGAAGGTATTAAGCCAAGAGCTTCATACATTATTCACTAATTCTCATTTGATCATTTCTTCCTCTGCTTCTTTCCGCATCATTTCAGGGCACTGTGCCCGCCAGGCTGGCAGCGTGAGTGGCACTGTGGCGTGAGAGTCGACTCCAACCGAAAACTACTGGGGTTCATTAGTGCCATTCCTGCCACTGTTCAAATATATGACACGTAAGTACGTCCTCAGGGCGTGCACTGATTCCAGTAGATCTGAATGATGTAGACAGCTTATTTTCTGCTGCTTCTGCTTTTTTAACAAATGTAAAGGGGAATTCACCCGATTTTTCAAAATTTCTGTATAATTCAATGGAATGTAAACAAAGTCGTTCAAATTGATTAATTTTAGAGAAACTTACCTCAGATTTCTTTACAGTGGTGGTGAAAAGAACCAGGGGTCACAAAGTATGCGATGCAAATACACTCATTTTATCTAAAACCACCAGTGAGCCTACATGTGTCGTCTCGGTTTTATATGTGATGTTGATAATAGTAAAGTACTGGTAAATCTAAACAGTTCTTTGGATACTATTTTACCCACAATGCCCTGCATGTACCTCTCTGCCACGTCTGGTTCCTATCACCACCACTGTGAACAATTCAGACTGTTATGTTTCTGTAGAATGGAGCACTTCAACACATTAAAACCCATCTAAATCACTTTGTTTACATCTTAACTATTTAATTAAGCAGAATGTTTGAGAAAAATCGATGGAGTTCCCCTTTGAAATAAGGATGTCTGTATTTGACATGTGAAATGGGTTTTCACTCCTTTTATAAACTTTTAAAAGTTTAACTACAGATCTAAAGGAATGTTTAGCTCCCAATAGATCTACAGGAGCTGCCAGATGCTTTTAAATAATAATATCAATAAGTAAATAAATAAACAGAAGTACAGAAGCTGCATTAACTAAACCTCTCTAAAGATGTCATATCAGTAATTTCAACTGTCAGAAATGTTCTCAAGAAATGGAAGTTAGCCTTTTTTACAGTAGCCATAAAATGCAATTTCCACTTGCTTTGAAGGTCAGTATTTTTTGTGTAATAACATTAATGGAATATATTTAGATGGTTTTAATTTACAAAAACAGAAAAGAACTGCATTTTCTCTTTGTAGGTGAGCTAGCACTGCACGACCATTTTGTAGAGAGCTGTGAATTGTTTTCACAACAGGAGGTTCTCACCCCCCCTTTCACCCCTCATTGCTCAATAGCAGCTCAACAAAGAATCACAACTTTTCACACACAGAGAGCTAACATTTTCCTAGTTAATCTGATTGCAGAGTCATAGAGAAAATATTTTATTTGTCTAGATTTTGCCACTAAGGAAAGCGGCTACAATAACCAAGCATTCAAGGCCAGTCCTAAATGTCCAACTTTGGCTGACATTGAAGCTTACTAATGGCATTTTAGGTACATAGTTAAAGGCTTAGAAAGCAAGAAATGTGCCACAGTTCAAATACAATTACTGAGACTATTGCTCATCTATTTCTGCACAATTTGTATTAGTCTTCTAGACCTTTATCACTGGCCAGTTTCTGACCACAGGACCACTATTGGCTGGATTTGTCTCATCTCAGCGGTGACACTTAAGTGTTAAACTCACATCAGTTTGTACCAGTGTGACAGACAGTACTATATCAATGATGCTGCAGTCCTGAAAAAAATATCTGCTCAGTGGTGGTCCTATGGTGATCCCTTTCCATTAATGGACAGGATAAAGGGAGTCTGATAAATTGTACAGCAACAGAGGGCTTTCACTGATGTATTTTGCACTTCATAATGCACCACACGTTTACAATAGGAGTACCTACACTCTCTGATTAGGCATCCATTTCGGATGAGCTCAGGTCCAGAGAAGTAAGTGGCCTTTCTGAATGTTGTTGACATATGGTTTCCACTGTGCATAGTAGTCTTAACTTGCATTTGTGGATGCAGCAATGAATGCTGTTTATTGTCAGCTGTTTGTAAAAGTATTTCCGAGCCCATGCACTGATCTCCCTCACAGAAGCATGCCAGTTTTTAAAGCATGCTTCTGTATAATATAATGCAGATTCCCTGGATCTTTTTTGCTGGTGCATTTTTTTTGGCAAAGCAGCGAGGGTCCACCCATCCTTGCCTGTGAAGTATTTGGCCTTTCCTGGATGCTCCTTTATACCCAAGCATAATTACATCTTTTCTTTTAAGAGGTTTTGTGAATGTTTAACAATGTTCATAGTCTTAAATTGGCCCGTCACAACTTTTCTGGAGCATGTTGCAGGCATTAATGTTAGAATGGGCACAAATTACAAAAAACAATGAAGTTGATAGGATAAAACATGATATATCTTGTCTTTGAACTGCTTTCATTTAAATACAGGTATAAGTGTTTTTTTACAATCATCCCTTTCTGATTTTATTTGCAATTTATATACTCTTTCAACTTTTTTGGATTTGGGTTTGTAGCTTTAAGGTAGGTGTGTCTAATAAATTGACAACTGAGAGTAGATGACAGTACGTAGAAGTTCAGCAGATAGACTGATTTTAGTAGATCTGTATGATTTGGAATAAGCTGTGATTTGAAACTCCACAGAGAGAGAAAGATGGTGGAGGTGAACTTTCTGTGTGTGCATAAGAAGCTGCGCTCTAAGCGTGTGGCTCCGGTGCTCATCCGTGAGATCAGCAGGCGGGTCCAGAGGCAGGGGCTATTCCAGGCTGTCTACAGCACCAGCACTGTGCTGCCAAAGGCTGTGGCAAGCTGCAGGTATACTACAAATTAGCCATCCCACTGTCCTGTTCCCTTCTGTTTACTGTACTCACAGACCCCCCTCATTTGTAAATCTGTCTGATGTGATGTGTCCTTGTACACTCTAGTGGACCTCAATTAAATCAGAGCTTCTATTCAGGCTTAATTGAGCATGGCGGTTTTCCTCTGTTTGGGTGTTAACAGGTACTGGCACCGTTCCCTGAACCCGCGAAAGCTGATTGAGCTGAATTTTTCCTCCCTCACCCGTAACATGACCCTGCAGCGTGCGCTCAAGCTGAACCGCCTGCCTGAGGTCAGTGCATACAGTGCTATCTTCAGATCAGTCCATATCATAACCAGGGCCATGATTTATTAGCCCAACTTTCTTTTCAAGCCTACCATTATCTGAACGTTTAGCTATACACAGCCTAACCAAACATTGAAGATAAAACAGCAGCATACCAACAACAAATGCAGAACTTTTCATTTCCATAGCTTGCTATTTTGTTCTCTTTCAGCCATCAGTAGCTGTGGTGAGCACTGATCCCCATTTAAAGAGGAACTGCAGGTTTTTTTTAGTCATTCAAAGCCATTCAAAACGGTTTGATGTCAAATGATTCACTGTAGAGAAACTGACCTACTGAGATTTTCTTTACAGATGTTGATAGGAACCAGGGGTCTGAAATATAGCCATTTTATTTGCTATTTGAACTCATGAGTGAATATACACATATCTTCTGGGTTTCTTTTATATGCAATGTTGATAATGGTACTAAATAGTATTAAAGCTGGAAAAAAAAAAAAAAAGTAAGCTGAAACTACCGTAAAACAATGGCATGGGCACCAGATAATGTGTTTGTGAACATTTAATTTAATAACTTTTTGTGAGGTCACTTTTTAGAAACGTTAAACGCATCAGACGTCTGGTTCCTATCACCATTGCTGTGAACTGTTCTCAGTAAGTTTCTGCATTTCATATCAGACCACTCTGAATGACTTTGTTTACATTTTAACGATATAATTATGCAGATATTTTGAAATGTTGGTGGAATTCCCTTTTAAGTCTAAACAGATGGTAACAGGATATAGGAAATAGCAAAGTTAAAACAACAGCATATCAACAATTACTAAAAATCTGGCATTTCTAGTCATGGAAAGTTAATAAAACTGACAAATGCAATGCAGAGTTACTCAGCCTCATGAGTGTGCTATGGCACAGACAATAAAGTTATAAACTCTCACTCTCAAAAAGAAAAACACAGTAATCATGCCATGTTTACTATAGCTATACACTATAGCACCTTGACGCGGTTTGAGGTAAGTAGGTGATGATTTAGCCTTGTAGTTTCTAAAATGCTAACTGGAATTACGACGAAAACTTCAGACACGAACCATGTCTCGGCTGATCAACAACATTTGGGGTAAGGATGAAATTGTGTGATTTTTTTTTTTTTTGCCAGACTATTTATTTAGCTATTTCTTTTGGCCCCCAGAAGTATTTGGACATTTGTGTCCTATTCAAAATCTATTATGTTCATTGTGTTAGGAAACAAAATGTCAAACCAAGAGGCTTTTATTTTAAACAGGCCATTCCCAGACTGTATTTTTCTTCTTGGCAGTTTTCTTTTAAAAGCATCAGATTGATATCATTTAAGGAGTGTCTTTGCTGACTTCTGCAGGTTTGCATCAAAAACACCTTTGTACACTTCTGAGTTCCTGATCGCATCACTGAAAACTTAATTTTCCTCCTTTTTTTGATGATTGATGTAGTATGAAAACATTGTTCAAGTATCAAAACATATTATCCACTGCTCAGTCAGTACAGTGCATACATGGATACTAGGCTGCAAAAAACATCACAGAAACAAATGCATTTATGTAACAGCCTATTCAACCTACAGCAATTTAGCTCCGACCATTCAAGCTGATGTTATTAGGAGTACTTCACTGTTTTTTGAACTGCTTTTTGAACAAGGCATGATACAGTGAAGCCAATCAGAACAGAGTTCAGTTACATATATCAGTCTTAAAAGCACAGAAAACAAAACAGCCTGTTTAATCGTAATGCTGCGGTCAATGCTGGCATGAAAAAAAAATGCTGTTACACTCCCTAAAGCGGAAATTAAGGATTATCAGAGAAGAGCCTAAGCACTAGACTGTTTATTTAAAGTGGAAACAAGCAGAAGAGTCTATATACTCTTTTGTTTTTGTTGTATAATACTGGGTTCCTCAGGAATTCAGTAGTGAGACATTTGACACTGATGGCTCCCAGAAAAAAAATCTACATCCGGTTTATTCCACTGTCGTGGTCAATAGCAGTTGGTAAAACTGGAAGAACGTTTTGCTTATTGGAATTTGCTGTTGCGGCTCCACTGAAAACAACAGAATATCGTCTGTCTACTGCCAACATGTAAATGCAGCATAAAGGATAAAGAAAGAATGGTTACCAATTGCCAGTGGTGAAATAGTTAAAATGTCCAAATAATTTTTGGGCCACTGTATTTTAATTGGGCTCACATTAGGCAACACAACAAGCAGTACCTTGTTACTACTTTATTATATTTTTAGTGTTATATCAGATGACATTTTCCTCTTATTTGGTTCCTCTTCCTTTTGACAGACAACAAAAACCTCTGGCCTCCGCCTCATGGCCCTGGCAGACATACCGAGGGTTCAAGCTTTGTTGAATGAGTATCTCAGAGGCTTCCATCTGTTCCCCAACCTGAACCAGGAGGAAGTTCAGCACTGGTTTCTACCCAGAGACGGCGTTGTTGACACCTATGTGGTGGAGGTCAGTTTGCTTACATCACACAATATTCAGGGTAAGCTTTTCGCAGGAATACAAATTCACCCTCTTCCTTGCTCACTTCTCTGTTTTGGTCAAGTCAATGTCACTGAAACGAGAAACTGCAAAACATGCTCTGGGTTCCAGAGAGACATTGAGAGTGAAACCATAACACATTACGACATGAATTACTAGGCATATCTGCCTGGGATTGTTCATCTGTACTGCATTAACCCTCAGAAGTCTAGAGTTATTATTGTTTTTTGCTATACTTTTGATTTATGTCACATAATTATTGACTCAATAATTCATGATATAGTTAGTTATACAATGAAAAATTCTTGATTTACATTCTGTATTGACAAGTTTGAGTCTGCATGTCTGACATTTTCGATCTGTTTGGGTCAAAAAATGACAGGTTTCTGCAAAACAAAACAACAACCTTTCAGCAAATTCAAAACATATTTCCTCTTCTGCATACAAACACAAATGTGGCATTGATTGAAGTTTGAAAATCTGCACTTGTGACAGTATATCTGCTTGTTTTAATGAGCTAAGAGTGAGAAGTACTAAATCAGTACATAGGAACAGGTGTTTCAAGCAGCATACACCATGGAAGACCTCCATTCATTAACATGTGCTTAATATTTGTGCTCCTGCAGGGCGCAGATGGTGTTATAACCGACATGGTGAGTTTCTACACCTTGTCCTCGACAGTTCTGAACCATCTTGCCCATCGGAGCCTGAAGGCGGCGTACGCTCTCTACACAGTCACCACTGCAACCTCACTGCAGCAGCTGATAGAGGACATCCTCATCATAGCTAAGGCTGTGAGTCAGTGGGAATGAGTGACAGTATGTTTTGTGAAATGTTTATTATGTGGGTGGCTGTGGAGAATAGAGTTCATCTAAAGAGCAGTTACAATGCTGGAATGTATTATCAGCACAAAGGGACAGTTTTGTAAAAAATCAACTGTACACAATTACCCTCTTACTCCAAACGTAGTTCATCTTCCAAAATATGTTTGGGGCCTGAAGTTTGCTTTATTTAATTACTAAAACCACAAGGCTAAAGTACCCACCAATTAACTTTCAACATACACTTGCGTCCAATCATGCTGAGTTCTTAATCAGTCTCAAATAGACTTTTTATGTGGTTTTGGACACTGTATGACATAGTTATATGTAAAGATAGACAAAAGTACCTCACGTAGCTAAGACGGTAATAGCAGCCATCTCAAAGCCTTAACTGACAAAGCTAGCTAGCTTACAGTTCTTCATTTCCTTCTTCTTCTTATTCTATGGTCAGTAGAAACACCATTCCTCCTGCAGCTTCTGAGTAATTGTAGTTACATGATAGTTAATGCTTATACCTCTATCTCTTATTCCACCACAGTCATTCTACACTCTGTAGCCAAAAATGTTTGGACATTTCTCTTATGGCACCATCATACAAATACGCTAGCAACACTTTAGCAACAACCTGGGATACCATAGCAACGGTGCAACAATACATTTGCAACCACATAGGATACCATAAAAATGGCCTACAGACACCTTAGCAGACACAACTACAATAGCAACAACCTACCAACCTTCAAGCAAGTACAACAAGCTGAAATACCATAGCAAACGTGTAGCAACCACCTGAAATTAATACGTGAACCCAATCACAATTTTAAAACCAATTAACAGTGTTCTGAAACTGCCTTAACTTTTGATGCATTTTTAACTTTAAAGTTTGTTCAGTTTGTCCATGAACTTTGCCTTTCTATTTTTTTCTGTACTTTCTCATTTTTCTTGGCTGATCTACTACATTTAGATGAAGAGGAAAACTGTGTACGTTTGCTTTTCTGCCAAAGTATTCATGTAAGTTGTTACAATTGCAATATACTACTCACCATCAACTTTCAGAGAGGATTTGATGTGTTCACTGCCCTGAATGTGATGGAGAATAAGACATTCCTGGAATCTCTGAGGTTCACTGAGGGAGACGTCTGTATGCACTACTACCTATACAACTGGAGATGCCCCAACATAATGCCAGACAAGGTGACCACAGAATTACAATAATTTGTGACTGATTGTTGATGTTGTTTGATTTTGCACATACTTTATAGATTTGCATATAGATATAGATGGATAAGGAGGCAGTGAATGAAACAGTAAACCTGTTTGTCCCTGTTTCAGGTCGGTATGTTGCTCAAGTAAGGGAACCGTATTTGCAGAGTCCTCAGAGGAGAGGTCACTACTGAACATGAAGAACATGGAACATTTTGCTTTTAAAATCTTTTTACTGACTGTGCTCAAATACTTGCATATAGATCAGTTTAATTCCTAGGCCTAACGGTCCAAATGTGCTGTGCCAGAGGAATCATGGTTTCGATGTGACGTCATTTGAGGAGGTTCAATGGTGGCAACTGGATTGGATCAAAAGATACATATTAATATTACATATTATTTACTTTCTTATCTTTTGACATATACTAATTTTTAATGAATGATTTCTCATAATATTTTATTTTAATGCGAGGCAAGAAACTAATGGAAATATATATAATACTTGCCATCTTAACTGGCTTTGGTTCTTGTGGGTACCTCGAAAGTCGAGACATATATCCTCCTGTAACCTATCATCACATTAAATTAAATGAATAAAATTTTTTTTTTTTAAATTTAACGTGCAAGCTGGGTGTTATTTTCAGTAATTAATAATTATCAACCAGTTCTGTTGTTCTGTTCAGTTGAAGCAGGTCCAGATATAATTCCTCATGTCACAATAACTGCTATTTACTGTCTCTCTCTATGCTGATATGCCAATACACTGGGTTCTGCTTTGGTAGCAGCTGAAAATGTCATTAAAGGTACTCTTAAGGTCTTACTTTATAATCGGCAAGCCACTTCTTGTGATCGTACACCGACTTGGTCATATTTATTCTCTTGAGGATGGCCCGGTTTTCCAGAGAAATTTTCACCAGTTCTCTTTGCCTGAAATCTGCGTTCACACTCCATTCATACAAGTCAAGCATGTTCAATGTAGTGCAATTTAAAGCCAATTTAAAGTCTTAGGCTATAGGACAGTTTAACTAGGCTATACTACAATATGACTAATAAATATAAATTCCATTCTTTCAGCAAACACACTTAAATATACTGGCACCATAAAGGGAATGAGAAGATAGCAATGAGTTTAATTTAAGAACAGTTCAGGTTTAAACGTTCTGAATAGAGAGAGATCTCTATATAGAAACAGTGGGCTTAGTTACCTGGGCTTGGGCTTATATTCATTCCAGTTATCCTGACCTCCGCTGGCCATAGTATGGGCGATTCTGTACACTAGCAGCCTGTTGTTTTTCTCTATCTCCATGAACCGCTCCTGCTCAAGCTGAAGGACAGGCATTTCCACAATCAACGGAGATAAAATGAGAGACACAATATCAGCTGTGTTTACCTGAATTTTTTTCATCTTCAGATGGCAATGAAGGTATGTTCTAGGAGCTTTGTTGTCCACCGTTGGTTTGACTGGAAGGGTATCACAAAAGTGAAAATGACTTCTTGTCAGTAGACTAGATTAGACCTTTCTCCAATGCGTTATGTGTCAACAGTTTTATATTTCACTCACCATTCGTCATTCTGTCCATGTGGTATTTGTAGTGATGATTATCCCATATCTTTCTCATGTTACTGTACTGGCCAGTAGTCCCAACAATTGCTGGGAACGCCAAATAATCCGCTTTGTTCATCTCGTAAACAGTGTGTATGGATATCAACCGCCGGTTTACAGTAAATCTTAGAACACCTAGCTAAAGTTAAAGTTTCTGGGGAGAAAAATGTGTAATACCTCAGTAATAACAGCAGATGGTAGACTGATACCAACACGTAACCTATATAAATTATAAATACTCTGTGGCGGTTTGGGGGAAAAACATTCCTCTTAGTTTTAGTTCAGGAGAAAAAGAATCAATCAAATAAAACCAAACAGACAAGAACAGGAAGTCCAAGGTACGTGATTTTTTAAACGTAAACAAGTTTCCATCATGGTATCTTTCGCCGACTGTTAAAAGCCATTTTTAACGTATAATTGGGTCGTTTTGATTCTAAGACCCCAGTGGATGTGGCTGTCGCGATGCCTGCCTGTGTCCAAAAGTGGTCACTCGTTTTTTTTTTACAGTTTTAACTGCACGCGGGCTGAATGAGCGCGGAGAGGGCGGGGCTTCAACTCTCCAACTGACCGGGGAGTTTTACCGAACCGATTCTTCTGAGCCGATAGATTCAGTGAATCGAACGAGTTGCCAATTGATTGATTCTCAAATCAAACCAACCTTATTACCGTCTCTTGCATATGCAGCGTGTATAGTGAGTGAGTGTGTTAGCCGTTTTACTCACTTATGAAGCCAGATTCACAATGCACAAAGAAAGAGGACTGTCAGCGGCTACGGAGAGACCAAGTCGTGTCTTACTGTAGATGGTTATTTTATGAGGTTAAATTGAGATGAATGTTGGAAATATAGATATTCTCAGCCTGTAATGCGCACGTAAAAAAATGCGTAGATGATTTTAAAAAAAAAGTTTAATTTATTTGGAATCGGTTCAACCTGTTGAATGAAAAGAACCGGTTCAGAACAATCGATTGGTTCACGAGTTGTTCTTCGCTGTAGTTAATTCCGCCTGCAGTAGCCACAGTCTCACGGTCAGTCGTGTTTACGTGTGTGTGCCTGACTGTAGTCTGTCTGTTTCAGCCAGCAACATATCGAGAAAGGAGTCGTCAACCTCACGTTTAATCCAGTGAGAGGTCTTCTCCACTCGCTGGAGTCGTCTCTCCGCGGATTCTCTGAATCCAAAAACAAAGACTTTTGCCATTTTCCACGTGCCCTGTGGTTTTAGTTTGGCTTCGCATTCGGGGCGAAAAACTAAATTCATACACTTTAAAAGGAGGAAACCCACAGATGGTGTACTGTCGTCGAGCTGCAACCTTTGGCTGAAGAGTTGAGAGTCGGTTCGCCTTAATTTCCACAGAGGGAATGGAGTTAGCCTGATGTTAGTCTGCAGCTCTGCACCAAATTTGAATACACCCTGAACAGGTACGTGTATCCTACCTGACCTTAATAGACAGTGTGTGACATTTGGGTCGACAGTATCTTATTTAACAGTACACACCAGTGTCACTTAACTTTACACAGATTAGCCATAACATTAAGACCACCTCCTAGTTTGTACACTCGTTGTCCATTTTATCAGCTCCACTTACCATATAGGTGCACTTTGTAGTTCTACGGTTATAGACTAGTCCATCTGTTTCTCTGCATACTCTGTTAATCTGAAACTGTTAATGTGAAAGAGTGATATATGTGTTCTTCAGTGGTCAGGACTCCAATCACTGTCCACTCTATTAGACGCTCCTATCTTATCAGTCCACCTTGTAGATTTGAAGTCAGAGATAATAGCTCATCTGTTGCTGCAGTTTGTGCTGGTCATCCTCTTGTCCTTCATTAGTGCCCACAGGACGCTGCTTACAGGACGCTGCTGGCTGGATAGTTTTGATTGGTGGACAATTCTCAGTCCAGCAGTGACACTGAGGTATTTAAAAACTCCCAACAGCACTGCTGTGTCTGATCCACACATGCAAGTGCAACACACACTAACACACCACCTCGTCACCGTCACTGCTGTGCTGAGAATGATTCACTACTTAAGAATACCTGCTCTGTAGTGGTCCTGTGGGGTCCTGATCATTAAGGAAGAGGGTACAAGTGAGATAAAGAAGTATGCAGAGAAACAGATGGACTACAGTGGAACTACAGAGTGCGCCTATATGGTAAGTGGAGCTGATAAAATGGACAATGATTGTAAAAACAAGTAGGTGGTTTTAGTGTTATGACTGATCTGTGCATATCACAACTTTAATAAATGCTAGGATCTGAACTGTCCTCTCTTTAATGTAATAACTTGGTAATTAAGTGTTTGACCACCAGGTCTTCTTATGTAAACAGATGTGACTCAGTAGTTTGCTCCATGGTTCAGATCCTGTTGATTCCGCTTTGAGTGCCTTGTGTGGTCATCATGGCTCGCATGTGAGAGGATCATGTGTGCTGAATATGATGAAGTTTGTGTAACTGTATTCATAAACCAGCAGCCTCTTTCTCAGTGAAGTCATGTGCATCAAAGATCCTCATTGTCATCCTATTCTGTACGAAAACAGCTCAGTAAGGATATGCAGCAGGACACATTCATTCTTTGATTAGGAAAGAAAAGGCCTTGACTCAATGTGAACAAACAGTGTTTCTCCAGAGTTCTTCTGGGAAAGGCACCTGCAAAAACAAAAGCAGCGCGAGTGCAAACTAAGCGAAACAGAGGTTGAGAATGATTTCACCACATCACACAGCGAGCAGCACTGCCAGTGATGATGTCAGGATGAGAGAATTGAGACGGATTATCAGAATATCTTTTAAATTTGAACCGTTTTTGCAGACGTACTTTGGGGATAATAAATGACAGTGTCTCCTAGGACTCTGTTCAAAATATCATTACAGAGTTTATTGTGGATCAACTCTTGGCAATATGCGAGTCAGCGTGGTCATGGCTGTATCAATGAGTCTGAGTCAGTTTTTACAATGGGGGGTGTATATACATGAGAAAATACGCTAATAAAGTCGGAGAGTGAATTTGAGATATTCATAATGTATAATTGTGAATCAAATTTCTGCTATAATAGACTTTACAAAATGCCTTAAAGCGACACTCTCATCCAAAATGAAAAATGTAACCAGTTGCTATCTGTTGTAAATATGCCTGCTCATCTCTTACAGCAGTGTCACAATAGTCTCTAAAGTGAAATTTCCTCATGTAAAGACTAGCAAAACCCCCTTCTGCTGATGTATCTTGAAGGCGGAAGTAAGTTTTGAAAGACTACAAGTGCCTTGGGGTGGATACCTGAGGGCCGACTCTTTCCAAGAAAAAAGTTTGATGACCAGTTGAACTTAGTGTTAGGTTAGATATGCTAGCTAGCAACAAAGATGTAGTTATTGGGCTCTCGATCCATGATTCGTAGTCAGAATTTGTGGAGCGCCATAAAGATGTATTTACATTATGCATGCTTGGATGTTGTAGTGAGAGAACACTGACGAATGAAAATATGAAAATGGTGCAAAATCTTGAATTCTACACTACAGAATATTACATAATGTAACAAAAGCATGTTAAATGCTAGTTCCGGGAGGAAACTTAATGTAGCTTCCTCAAGTTGGATTCTTATGAATTGAAATAATCCAGAAGATTAGCAAGCTACTAAATTACCTGAACATGACCCTGCTTGGATAAAAAGTCAGTTGTGTTGAATGTCTGGTGCTGTTCTGTGTCATATCGTATCATGATGCTTGTATCGAATCTTGAAATCACTGCCAATGTCCAGCCCTGCTGTCACCATGCTGTCTGGATGCTCGGTGAACGTGCTGGCAGTCTGGCAGTGATGTGATTTTCATTAAATGTGGAGTTTTAACTGACAAGGTTTAACTGAACTGCGTCCTTGATTGAGCAATGAGTTAGAAGAATGTCAGTGGAGCAGCTGATAGAGCTGTTGCTCTACTGGGGTTGAAAAGAAAACCTGACACTGTGCACAC
>JAILXH010132195.1:0-15294 GCA_023558415.1 Piaractus mesopotamicus
CGCCATTTATTAGAACGGGAGCCATTAGGCAGCGTCTCCATGCATCTGCACCGCCTTCCTCCCGTCACGCGCACATTAGCCACTGCAAGCAGCTTCCGCGGCTCCAGGACGCTCCACTAATTGTCTTGCAAACACGGTGTGGAATTTTTTCCGCTCTCTCGTCGAAGAGATTTCACTTTTAAAAGTGCTTTTGTGTTTTTTTTTTCTGTTAAAAAAGTGCTTTTAAGAACTTACCATCATGTATTATTCACTTATGGAGTTATTATAATTGGCGTGCTTTAACTGCTGGATCATTTTAGACGTGTAATGAGGGAGAACGTGTGGCAGGAGGTATAGACTTGATGTAAGGCGCAAATCTTCACAATGATTTTTTTTTTTTTTTTGGCTGGCATAAACTCCCACTCTTTCTTCCTCTCTGTATCTCACTCGCACTCTTCTCTCTACTTCCCTCGAAAAAAGAGCAATTACTTAACATTTGGACCCCGCTCTCAACAGAGTCTTCATTGTTGAAATTGCATGCACTCGCGCTAATAAAAAAGGACTATTGAAAAGAAAGAGAATGTGAATATTAATAGATGGCAAAGCTGTGTCTTAAAATGAGCTCTGCTAGGCTTGGCTTTTTATTTCTATGCTAATGTTCGTGTGACATGTCTGCTCGCGGCCCTGTGGGGGATTGCCGGCACATTTTTTTTTGTAAAAAAAATCACATTTGTGTTTGCCGTACAAAAGCACTTCTTCGCAGTTTCAGCAAAAAAAAACAAAAAAAACAAAAAAAAACACAGCTCCACCAAAAATGCTACTTTGATAAGCAGTCCCTGAAGAAATAACACAGCATTAGGTTCTGAGACACATCCTCAGCCTGTGCAAACAGTGGCGAAGTTTGGAGGCTTAGTGTGGTTGCATGAGATTAGCTGGGCTTGACAGTCCCTCTCCATTTCCTGACACGATTCCAGCGTCTCCGGCTCCTGCCGGGCCTAGAATGTCATCAGAGGATTGGCAGCGCTTTCATATTGTGTTTGTTCAAGGAAAATAATTTTATTTTGAGCGCCGGGTTTTTTTCCGGCGTTCGCCACCTCATTGTTGACACAGTATCAAGGATTGATTTAGCAATCGACAAGTAATTCCCGAGTATCTTGTTCCCTTACGCAGCCCTCGCGGGAAGGCTGTTTCTGTCTCCTCTATTTTCGTCTCGGTTGCATAAACGCTGGTGCATTCTCAGGTGACTGGCCGCTGCGCTATTGTGCACAGAAAAGCTGCCATCCGCGCTAAATGAGAAGCTGTTGCTCAGGACTGACGCCGGCCCCAAACCCTCAGGGCCCTGCTTTATATTCTGTCTGTCCGTTCCCAACGCTCTTTCACCCCCAGCTTGACAGCCTTAGCGTCAGGGCGAGGCCGGCGTCCTCCACTGTCCTGTACGTGGTCGCTCAGTAAGGCTGCACTCAAAATCAACATGGTTTTGTGAGTCAACATGAAGCCAATACAAAAAACACCACTACATATATTGGTGACTGCTGTACCACATTCAATAGCCAAACCACATGTATGCTACTGACCTTTATTCCAAATGTTGAGTGCACCAGAATCGTTGCTTCTATTTTGGACATTCTATATCCTTAAAAATAACAACATAAATCAATAAAGGAACAGAATTTTTTTGTTTTTCTTTTTTTTTTAACTGACATTGAATGAGTTTTTACCATTACTGGGGGCTGTTACCAAAGTAATTCGATTAACCGTCAGCAGGCACAGGCCTACTCACACCTCATTTACAAAAAAACTGTTCAAAGATTGGTTCTCTAACCGGTCCACCAGACAGCCCATGTTTTGGGTGTGACCTAGCTCCCAAAATGTTGGCAGTCGATACCAATACCAGTGAAATTTGACAATTCTCAGTAACAATTCAATACCACAGCATGAGCAGGAGTAAACATAATTCTTGATTTGTAAACTATAACATTCAACGACTAGGCATTCAAATGCCAAACCAGTCAGCTTAAGTCCAGATCACATCAACCAAACATTTCAAGACATTTAGCAACATATCAATGTTGGCAATAAAAAAAGAAAAATCGAATGGCAAGCCCAGCGAACCAGAACATGTGGGCCAAAAATTCTACTACCAAAAAAGCAGAAAAAAGCAGAATTCTTACATTTTTTTCAATTCTGGTATTGAATTGACAGTGAGGTACCAATATTTGTGACATTCCTAGCTCCCAGTACACCTGTACCAAGTATCTCGACGCTATTAGCACTCAAGCTTTTCTGTGCATCATTGAAAGGGAAAGCATGAATCCTGGACGATTCCAGGAACACTGCCTCATAGAAAGTGAAGAATATGTTACTTCAGGCTTCCACATCTAAGACAGAGCTGCCATACGTGGAATTAAACCCAGTGGAATAATGAATTTGCAACATTTTTCTTGCTGCTAACATTAGCAATTACCTTCCCATTAGCATTATCTTTCTGTTGATCAAAATGAGGAAACTGGTGCTGACAATCCATAAAGAATGAAATATGTGTTTATTTTGCTATTGTTCTGACAGGCCTAGCCAACCTGTCTGATCTGTAACAAACCGACTGATAAAAACGACCAATCGTGGCTCTGCTCCACACCTGCCCTGCTGAAAAAAAAAATCATAGAAACCATTAAAAGTTTCTGTTGGTTTCTCTTGGTGTCTAGTAGTTAGTAATGATATTTTCTGTTTTCCTGATGGTTTAATATTACAGTGTGAAGGATTCTAATGGTTTAACAGGTGTCCTGGGACTGAATCCAGATGCATTTAATAGTTTCCTAATGGGATCTAAAGGTGTTCTACAGGAAACTAGTGGTCTCTATTGGTAACCTTTCAGCCAATTCCCATTAGAAAACAAAACCATCAGGCTGTAATCTGGAATGGCTCTAACGGTCTTTTTTCAGAAGGGTGCTCTCTCGTGAAAAAACACAACTATTATATTAGACAGTGCTAGAAAACAGATATTCACTTCATGTCGCTTCATGTGAGTCTGAGCTGAATCTGAGTCATGTCATGAGTCTTTAGCAGAGAATTTCTTGTTACTAGCTGCACCTGTCAGGCTGGACAAAGGCTTTAAATAACAAGCCCTTTATTACAGAAAAACCTGCAGACAGGACAGAACTGAAGCACTACACGCAAAAAAAAAAAATATAAAAATAAAATCTAACCCAAATCCGATCTTTTTCTTCATATGCGACGTCAACCAAAGGAAACAAAATGTTTTAATCCTTTCTCGCATTATGACTGGCAGTCCTAATTCAATCGGTTTTGTTTGTGCTTTCTTTTCTCTGGCTGAAATTTCATGAGTCTTAAGTCTTGAGTATCAAGTTAGTCTAATCTCGACTCAATACATGTCTGAGTTGAGTCGCAAGTCAGTTCAACATGCAATCCAACTATATGTGCTTATACATTTCAGTAGGTGTTCCACATAATTGTAATACAACTGCAATAAATGGTTTGGAGGATGAGTTGAGGCCAGAGAAAACCTGCCCACTTGCCGGATCTGCTGCTGATTTGATGATACCGGTTCTATGACACCAATTGAAGGAGAGTATATAGGAATTCCAGCAGCGTTTAGCTCCATGCAACTGTTCAATAGAGCGTCTTCTCTGAATGAATGTCGTTTCTACAGATTTTTCATGGAACATGGGCTTATTGGGATGATTAATGGTGACTCTGACTCTGTAGTTGAGATCCTGTACTGTGCAGATCTATCTGATAATGCTATTGTGCCGCTGTCATATCTGTAGCATGAAAAATGGCAAACGGCTCATGCAGAAAGCTGGAACAATGCAAGGATTTCTTTCTCTTTTTTTTTAAATCAATTACCTTCCACCCAGCAGGCTCACTGGGCCAAATGTGGGACATAACACTGGCGAACCGAATGACTCTAACTGTGTTTAAGCGATAATAATGGTCAAGCAAATGCAAAAGCTAAAGAAAGCCTGAGAGATGCAAATCAGCTCTGCTGCTGGATCTCTCTGTCCCTACCTTTATTTAATTACCAGCTAGTATTAAAGTCACATTCCCCTGCTTTTCCAAGCTTATTTATCTAAAATTGCTTTTTCAACAGCCTCTTCACTTCATTAACATACTGTGGATGGAAGATTATTATTCAATTTTAGCACACATAATAAACACATTTCCTAAACCCAAGCAGAATCTAACATCTGTAATTTACTGCTAAAGCATTGTGTAACATAATGCTGAAGTATATGAAAATTAGAGTATTACCCATAATATCAAAGTCACAGCTGCTACACTGAGAAATTCTACATTTTGACATAAACAGCTGGCTGCCAATTCTCCCCTCTCATTGATGTGTGGTGTAAGACGAGGAGGAGGGCGGAGATCCACTTCTTTTTGCACTTATTTTATTTATTTATTTATTTATTTTTTTGTAGATTTATACTGTGCTGTGTATTTATATTATTCATCTTATTGAAATGTATGCTCCCATTTGTACATCTTGTAGTGGATGAATAAAAGACTTAAGTTGCCCCTCACAACCAATGAACACTTATAGACTTTAATATGTCATTTAAAACGATTCGGTAAGCAAACTCTTCACAGGTGCCCTGCGCAGTATGTTTTACTGCATTCTCATATTCAACCACATTCTTCTAGCTTATTTTAGGGCTACAAAGTCTAATTTTCATTGACCATTTTTTAGCCTAAATTAAATTGATAAACATGTAAAAGTCAGAAACAGTTATCTGCTGCCATCAGGCATAGCACAATTAGAGATGCCCTACGTTTTATGCTGATGTGCCTTTCATACTTTGTTAAGAGGTTTTATTTTGACATGCTGCACTGCTTTGTAAAGAAGCACATGGTGCATTTCATGTTTGCAAATAAATATGTTAAAAGAAACAAGTGTTAAAAGAAACACTTAAACAAGTTAGCCTGTAATGCAAGCAATGCAAATAAAGTTAGCATTCATGATTATTTGCTTTACAGTCATATACAACAGTTTGAACACCCTTGGTCAAATTTTGACTTTCTAACTGAAAGTAAGTCAACCTACACAGAACACACTTAAATATGGAATTTGAGACATTTTTGGTGTGCAATTTCTACTGGCCTGTTTAACATATTGGGGAAAAAAACACAAAAAGGCCCCAGTATGTTCAAATGAACAAACAGTCATCTTTCATCCTTGTGGTCAATTTGATCCCAGCAATTTAAACCTCCGGGATATATCAAAACATCAAACATCATCAGAAATATCTGGTGGGAAGTGTGTTGTCCCCTCCTCCATGTCATGTGAACTATCATGGGTTGCTGGACTAACACAGGTATGGTCATGTTAGATTAGGATCCTAAAGCAGAGGGACGTTTTTTGAAGATTCTAAAATTGCATGTTATAGTGACCTCAATATCATCCAAAACAACCAAAACAAATGTGGGCACCGTTTTTCATTTCTTATGTTTTGTACAGCTGAAACAGCCTGGGCCCAAATAACATCAATGTGAACAAAATGTGTACAGGACATTGAAAACGTCATTATCTTATTTTGTTTTCCTATTTGTTCCCATTAAATTAAGGAAAGTAATCAAGCATTAAGCAAAAAAATATATGTCAGTCATTTATATAGAGACATTAAACACTAAGTGTGCTCAAATTGACCCCAAAGATAATAGGACAGTTAAATGCGCAGAAGTATATCCTCTGTAGAGGGTGTGTTAACTTGTTTTCACTTAGAAAAAAAAAAATGTAATTTGACCAGTGAGTGCACAAACTTGTATACGCCTGAATGTTGTGCATTCAGTTCCATCTGACCAATACCTGATCAGTTTAATAAGGTCAGTATCGATGCTGGATTGGATTGGTGCATCTCCAGTCTTTTTTTAAACGTGCAGGAACTGGTTTGCTGGTGCATTTTATTTGTGCCAACTCATTCACAAACCTCAGAAAATGTAAAGATTATGGTATTGTGTCTTCAAGTATAGCCATGCTACAGTTTTGCTGTAGTACACATACAGCAACACCACACAAAGCTCCAAAATCTCTCTGTGCCGCAGAGAAGCTGTAGAGTCCACGCCCTTCACTCTTAAGAGTCCTCCACTCCTTCACAATCTCTGCTATTAGCTGAGCTTTGATCAGTGTCAATAGTTACCACCGCATCAACAAACACACAGCACCATGTGTGTGTACGCCTCCTGCCGAGATATCATTTCATCCTGCCCAGACCCTCCTAATCAGTCTAGTGGCTCCCTCGCTTAAGATGACAGGGGAAAAGCAGCCCTCCTCTCTGTGTTCTCTCGCCTCTTAATAGAAATCAATATCAGCAGCCTGACACATTGTTACAGATGAAGAAGGACCAGGGAGCATGAAATTACTGATAAGGGGGGAGACTGTATTTATGCAACACGAGAGCCAACAACGCTGCCTGTGTCCCTCTAGTAGATTAAGCCATTGAGTCGACTAGAATGGTTTGGCATGTAATTGGAAATGCGGAGGAATGCCTCTACTTTTTCTTTTCTTTTTCTTTATTTCTTTATTCCTTTATTTCTGCAGATCCGCTGACGCTGGAATACAGTGAGGCGAACACAAGGAGGCAGCTGTGTAAGCTTTATCTCCTCATGTTTTTAAATGGGCATCCAAGATTCTGAGATTTGCCCCTTAAATCAAGCTGATGTGCGAGATACTCGCCAAGAATACAAAAGTGCCTCCCCTCCCTTTTCTGCTTTTCTGCGGATGCTCTTGACCTTTTCATGTATAGACCCAATCCTTTTCCGAACCACGTAATCTTTCACACGCGCACATATATATATACAGCGTAAGTATTACAGTAGCAAAGCTCCTTGGCCCTGTGGATTATCCTACTTAAGAATTGACCTCCTGGAATGGAGAGTGCTGAATGAAGGACAAGGAGTGTGTCATGCCGAGCGTGGTGATAACACAACTGTGCCAAGACCTTGAGGACTCCGGCAGATTAAACTGATTGAAATCTCATTTGTTTCTTTTCTTTCCCTTTCTCTCTCTCTCTCCCTCCCTCTTTCTTTCCTTTTCTTCCCCTCCAGTGGACTGCGTCCTGCTTCTGCGGGCTTATTTCTGGGCCATACCGGCCACGGCTGCTGAGTGAGAGTGAGTGAGAGTGCGTGAGCGTGCGAGTGGCCAGACGCGCTGTGACACCAATACTAAAGCTCAGCTACGCTGGCGTGCACGAGGGAGGAATAAAGGGGGTTTGTTGTCCTAATAGCCCACTGTTTCTTTTCCACGCTCGCTAGCCTCGCCTGCTCGTTTAGAGACACGCCAGAAAATAAACAGGCCGTTCTTCACACAGTCTAAGCCAACAGCACAGCTCCAGCCATTACACAACGCAGCTTCGTGAACACCAACTCAGCGATGCACTCGTCCCTAAACCAAACAAGAGGTGCCTGGAGAAAAATTCCATTAAGAGATTTTAAAAATGCTTGGGTGAGGAATTTCAATCGGAGATACAGTACTGTGCAAAAATGAGAGATTACCCTTCATTTATTTAATTACCAAGAAATCAGATATAAGACAGAAGACCACCCCGTTGAATAAGGAAGGGAAAAGTCACAGGAAAATAAGACAAAAAAACACAAAAATGATCAAAAGATACAGAGAAAATTGTTGTTATACTCAGATCTGTTAGACCACCAAAGCTGTCACCGTCAGACAAACAGTACTTAAAGCTCTCATCTTTGAGAAAGAGGAGAAAATCAAGCTCCACTCTGCCTAAAAAACTGCAAAAAGGTATTTCTATCCATCCTTCCACTGTGAGAAGACAACTCAGCACTACAGGAAAATCAAACAAAGAAGCTGCAGGTGTTCTCAGAACAATGGACTGACCTCCTCAGACTCCAGACTTCAACCTCACTGAATACGTTTGGGATTACTTGGATTGTGAAAAGGAGAAAATGCAACCAACTTCTAAGACTGAACTTTGGAGATGTGGAAAAATATCTAATATAAGATTTCTTTGAAAAACATAAAGTAAGACTCATGAAAAAAACGGAAGCTGTAACTGTGGACGCATTAAATACTGAAAAAAATGTATAATGTGTTTGCAGTTGTTGATGCTTCTGTAAAATTTTCTGATAAATATGTTTTCTTCTTTTATCTTGATGCAGAAAAATTAATAACTCCCACATACTAGCCATTTAGCTGCAAATTAAATAAATGAAGGATGGTGTCTGACCTTTGCACAGTACAGTGGCTACAATTAGCACAGAGCTGCTTTGAAACCACATAAACATGTCTGAGATTACTTAACAACTCAACGTGGTTTGAGGCAAATGTGGTGATTTCAAGGATGCATGATGCTAATTCATGTGATATAAGCTTCATAACTTGTTAGCTACATCAGCCCTGTAGCTCCAGTGAAAAACTAAAGAAACAGACTTCAGACAACAAACGTGTTTTGGTGGTTCAACTGCATTTGGGATAAGAGGAACTTTGAGTCAGAAGTGAGCGATATGGCAAATATTTAATATCACAATGCTTTAAGAAGTTTACACAATACTCAGTATGTGGTGAGTATTGGTGAGTTGGAACAGACAAAACGGACACATTTTAGAAATACTATCAAAATCTATGAACACAGTGAATTGTTCTTAACATTGCACATTCTGTGCTGCACTAAATTCAAATAAACAGGACTACTCATGCTCTCTTTGTGATCAACCATGCTGAAATTTATCACAATAGTGATAAACGCTGCCATATTGCCCAGCCCAACTTTGAGCATATTTCATTTTTTGATGAACCATTTCTTTAAATAAAAAGAACAGAATTTGTTCCATAAGCTTAATTATGAGCACACTAGAGACTCAGAATGAACAGAGTACAATGTACATTCTATTCTGTGCTCTTTTTCAACTTCTATAGAAAATCAACTTCTATAGAAAATCTATAGAAAGTTCTATAGCGCTGAGTTTTTTTCAAACAAAAAGCTGCTGGTGTTCTCAGAACAGCTGACTGACCTCCTCAGAGTCCAGACTTCATCCTCACTGAATATGTTTGGGATTATTTGGATTGTGAGAATCAGAAAATGCAACCAACTTCTAAGACTGAACTTTGGAGGTGCGAAAAAAACAAAAAAAAAAAATACAATTTGTTCCATAAGCTTCATTATGAGCACACTAGACACTCAAAATGAACACAGTCCACTGTAAATAATATTCTCTGTTCTTTTTCAACTTCTATAGTAAATCAAGCTCCACTCTGGCTAAAAAACTGCAAAAAGGTATTTCTCTCCATCCTTTTCAACTTCTATATCTTTTTCAACTTCTATATTCCTAAATATATCACTGAAGGTCTGCTTTACTGTGGCACTGTGCACAAGCCAACAAATATTCTTACAGTGGATTTTTCGCATAAACATCCTCTTACCGTCCACACAGGCCGGCCTGGCTCTCGTTGTGCCGGCGATTTGGCCTTTCTTGCAGGCACAGCGGGCAGTCTGCCGGGCGATGGTCCTCCGTGGCTGGCTGCTGTCTCTGTCCAATGTGACGATTTCACAGGTTCCTGCTGCCAACTGACCTACAGCACGCACAAACAGTGAAAAGTCAAAAAGAACGTTACACAATGCTCCCATGACAAGTTACACAAAACATTCATAACACTGCCAGCATTCAGCGCAGACAAACAGGGGGCCTCTAGGGCCCTGGCCTGAAATTTATTTAATGTGTGCTACAGAATTTTTACTTGTCTCACTGCGTAAAATCCAGACCTATTCACCTTAAATATTTTTCATACGTATTTATCATCCTACTCATTCTGCTGTGTTAAAATAGAGATGCTTAACATACTGAGTCTGGAGTCTCTGATAGTTTATGTCTCAAGTCTTTGAGCTCTGAGGCCAAAGCAAGTCTTAAGTCTCTGAAGTGCCAGTCTGAGTTAAGTCTCGAATATTTAGTCAGAAGCATCAGTTAAGTCTCAAATGATTTATAGCAATTAGGCTAAATCTGCTGCATCATCTGTATAGAAAGCACTGCAACGCACACCGTGCAGAGCAAAGCTTTGTGTTACGGCTTCAGTCACAGTCTTCTGTCTGGGATGGATCTGGCTGCTCAAAAAAGAGTCTCTATTCACTCTATTTGCTTAGCTCTCACTTTCCTATATTCAGTAAACCTCTACATGTACAACAAAGTCGGGGTGGTTGATGTGGCACAAATATAATATCACGATTAGGGCTGTTACAATTATTACATAATCGCCTAATCGCAATTATTTGAAATGATTGATTATTTGGGACGATCGCAATTATCATTTTCCACAATAGATTTCACAACAATATTAAGTCACAACAAACTGTGAAAAAATGTGAATTGATGGTGCTGGGCTGAAGTTAATAAGTATAAATATAAAAAAGCAGGAGATGCATTCATTAAAACATGTCATAGGACAAAGTCTACCTTCTAACTTGGTGCTGTAACACATTTAGATGCACCGCAAGTACTATTTGTTCACATCCATATAGCTGATTCTAATGTTTTTAGCATGTATGCTAGCAGAATGAGAGGGGTTTTTCTAATGTTTAAACTTTTAAGAAAAAAATATGAACTTTGCTTGACAAGACATGATTCTCTGTAACTAAAGTAAGTTTGTGCACGTACCCAACAGTCCAGCACGCCAAGTCGACAGTACTACTAGTGTTAGCTACCTAGTAAACGCAGCAAGGAAGCAACATGGCTAATAAGCCAATATGGTCACTTTCAGTTTGTACTTTAGATGCACAGAATGTACAAGACAATTAAATCATTAATCCCAATTATTTATATGACAATTAATCAGCTAAAATTTCATTATTGTGACAGCTCTAATCACAATACTTTTAGATGCACAATGTGTCATGACATTTATTTTTTCTGACATCTGTTAAGCTGAAACAGATAAAAAGGAGCCAGAGGTGCCAAATAAAAATACCATCAAAATTAATGAGCACAAATGATTTTTATGTAACATTTCACAAAATCCAATTTTGTTAAGGTGTCCTGAAACATCCATATGGTCATTGTTCTTTTATCCACGATATGCTCAGAAAAGCAAACTGTGAAGCAATTTATTATAGTATATACTGTCATACTGCCCAGCCCAACAACAAAAATAATATATCGATATAAAATATATCAACTCCTTCTGTTTCGAAGTCTGCAACTTATTAAAAAACAAACATATTACACCTTTGTTAGATTAGCCATTAGGATGGCTAGCATACTATCAACCCATCCACAAGTACATTCTGATCACTGACCACTCAGAGTGAGTTATTTTAGTATGCGCGTAGCTGCAGTTCTAGACTGTGCTATCGGCTCCATGTCATCAGCTGAATGCTATGGGGAATCAGCAGGCTGTTACATGTTGTCTTGTATCCTGTGGTAACATTATTTTGTATTAGCCAGTTTTGTGCAGATGTTTTAACGAAGCGGTGACACATCATGACTTCTGATTCTATGATTCACTGAAACTGCTAAATATAAAGTGTTTTAAAAAGAAAAGATAATGTCAAGAAGCCAACTGTGGTCGCAGCCATGTCTGTTTACACTAACATGAATCACTGCATTCTGGGGATGATGACAGAAATTATGAGATGAGTTTAAAACTGAACATTTTAACTTCCCACCATACTATATAGTGACCAGCCATGGCAAAACTGTACTTGCGAAAGGCTTAAAATATGGTCTAACCAAGGATTTGTGTTTTATTTCTTACTAAAAATATCTTCTGAAACTCATACTACATATTCTGCACATAGCACTGAATGCTTTATGTCTACAAACTGAAGTTTTTCTAACCAAATATTACAATAAAACACTCATCATTTGAAGCCATACCAACCCTGACACCACTGTGAGCTGTGAGAGACTAGAGTCGCAGTTAATGACTGCACACTGCAGTCGTAATATTGACAGGCACTTTTGAAAAATGTAGCGTTTTATTTACAGCATCATATACAGCATATGCCTTTCTCAGCTCAAAATGTTCCGGAGTCCGAGTCAAGCTGTGAGTCAGCCAACATGAAACTCAAGGGCAACTCGAGCCTGAGTCGCTGACTCGAGCCTCCATCTCTGATGTGGTGGGGAGCTGCAAGGCCTCAGATATTAAAAATACATTCCGTAGTGCATGGTCTCAATCATTCATTCCTCCTGCGTCCGTGTTTCAGAGGGGCTGTGACACATTTATAGGAGGCTTTAGACTTTTCCTCAGTCACTTACATTTGAAATTATTAGCTGGCTTATTTGAACTGTATGACAAAAGACTTCCTAACGACATGGTCTAATTCATAAGTACATCTTAGAACATAATGGCAGAGCAGAACTAAAGCAGGCGATCCCCTCTGGACGTTTGCCTAGAGGTATTTACTTTATGTCTGTAAGAGCTTCTCTGTCCTCTCCACACTGACAGTGCTGTGTTTGCCGCTTATAAAGGAAGTGCAGCGCATTCATACTAATGTACTTTAAAATTAAAGCAGTGGCATGAGACTTTGGTTAGAGCCAGCTGACACTTCTGCTCTGGCGCTCCACAACAATTAACCTGTGTATGTGTGTGTAGGTGATAGAGGCCTCAGGGCTGGTCCACAGGGGCCTTTTTTCCCCACTGCCAGACATCTTCATTTTGATTGGCAGTGGGGTCAGAGGTCTGATCTGATCTGGCCTGGAGCCCACAGACTGGCTACCCAGTCTGTGAGAGTTAATTACAGCAACGCAGAGGTCTCACTCGGGCTAATGGAGATCCATCAGAGGCTCTGCCTTACTGAGGTGTCACAGGAGTATGTGTGGGACGACATAGGTTATTGAACCTTTCGCGAAACAAGACACGGAGGCCTTCCGTGTACGTCTGTTCCTATGTGTGCTGACCTGGGAGTTTTACTGACAGTCGAGGAGACCCATGCAGTGCATCATATCCATTTGTCAGAGGCCAAATTTCCATTATTCATTTATTTAAAATGCTTACTTGGAAAGCAAATCCACCACACAGCTTTAAAAGCCTCAGACGAGGCTGCTGCTTCCCTTCGGTTAAAAATATATTATGGAAAATTTTAAGATTGTGAACTTGAACATTTAAAAACGAAGGACTGTTGACTAAAGTTAAGTGGCAGAATCCACAGTGAACTCAGTTCATAATCTCCACGATCTGAATGTAAATTATCCATAATCTGAATGTAAATTATAATTTGAATGTAAATTAATGCACAAGTACAAGAATGAAAGACTTCATTCTGTGATCCCTCTCAATTTGACATTGTAAACATGTTCAAATGCGCATTTTACTGAATGAATGGTTTACAAGATCAAGGTCATCAATGAAAAAATATGTGAACCTACCAGGACATCACATCTATATGTGCTTGATGAACATCTCATTACAAATCCAGGGGTATTAGTATGGAGTTTGTTCCCTCTTTGCTGCAGGAACAGCCTCTACTCTTCTGGGAAGGCTTTACACTAGATTCCACTAGCATTAGTGAGGTCAGGAGCTGAAGGCCTAGCTTGCAGTCAGCCTTGCAGTTCATCCCAAAGGTTTTAGATGGGGTTGAGGTCAAGGCTCTGTGCAGGCCAGTGAAGTTCTCCAATACCACACTCAGCTAACCACTTCTGTATGGGGCATTATCAACGTCACTGAGATTTTCAGTACAGCCTATCTTACCGCTAGTGTTTGTCCATGAAGATTGCATAGCTGTATGCTTGATTTTATGCATCCAGGTTCTGCATATATTATTAGCAATTGGTGTGGCTGAAATAGCCATTAATAAGAAGGGGTGAACATTCAGCCATGCAGTGTATTAGTAGTCTAGCCTCCTTTATTGGTCCTTTACTTTCTGTAGCTACATCGGGAGGATGTATTTTAATGTGTTCTTCTACATAATGTATAGTTTTCTGATGTCTTTTTTGTACTGCTTCAGGTCATTCACTGAGATTGAGGTCAAGACTCTGACTCTGAGTTTGAATTTTGTGCATTTACTCCAATATTTTAGATCACTGTCATGTTTCATAATCCAACTCCTTTTGAGTTTTAGTTCATAGGTACACATCCTGACATTCTTCTGCAGAATTTCCAGATCCAGCTGTGAATTCTTTGCTCCTTGTATTGTTGGAGTGCACTGGTTTCCTCCACAGTGGGAACATTATGTTTTTGGGTAGAGTTGTTAACGCGTATGTTACCAAGTGAACAAAGATACCTGCATCTAGAGTTGCCTCAATGCCAAAATTTGAGCAGTTGACAACAATATCAGTGAAATTTGACGATTTGACACCACAGTAAAATCAGAAGTAGCATGATGCATAATCTTTTATTTAGAAACTATGCTTATTATCTCCTTAACATTCCAGGTTTATTTCATGCAACGCCTTATTATTCAGTAAATACAGGGACTTTAAAGCAAATTAATGGAGCTATTCTTGGGCTATACAAGTGTGCAATAAAACTTTGGCCTGCTGGTGGACTCATGGTTTGTTAAGGGGTTAAAACTCACAACTAGTCATTCAAATGTTCAAGCAATTAGCTTAGGACAAGAGCACATCGACCAATCATTGTAAAGCAATTACAACACGGTAGTGGTACCAGTCGTCTTCACATTGTCCAGAAAAAGAACTGGCAAGCCCACCAAACCAGAGTGAATGGGGAGAACGTTCTATTACTGATAATTATTAGGGATGTGCACGGGTTCTCCAGCACTTGGTTAACCGTATTCAAATACTGAACCCACTATCCAGCTGTTCTTTATGTTTCATCACAAAATAATGTACAGACTAAGAAATCTGTCAAAGGACAATTTCGTTTTAACAATGCAACAAGTTGTGGGAAGCTTGTGTCTGTGAGTAACTGTATCATATTATACCTAAGTGTTCTAACATGAGCATGTTGCCAAAAGGACTCGCATTGTTAAGGACATGACTGAGAAAGCAGAAACAATGCGGTTGACTCTGGTGTGGCTTTACTGCTAACTAGGCTAACTATTCTGATGTTGACTTGGCCCAGAAACAGTAAAAACATATTTCTTTGACAAACTAACACGTTGACATATCATCCAACGGTAAGAAGACAGTGAACCTCATTAGCATCCAGTGCTGGGTAGCTATAGTTTTAGCTCATTAGCTCATCTTAACAGGCAGCCTCTGTTACTCATCTGACATGAAAACCTATTGATTTCCCTCGCCCTTTTTTTCTGCAACACTAGTGCTTTCACCTAAAAAAGGTGAGTCTGCAGCCATAAATTCATTTCAGCCAAAGTCTGTTTGAGATTTTTTTTCTTCTTCCAATGCGTTAACCAATTATATGTTCATTAACCCTTACAGTCACTTAAA
>JAILXH010132233.1:0-13296 GCA_023558415.1 Piaractus mesopotamicus
GTGTGTGTGTGTGTGTATATATATATATATATATATATATATATATATATATATATATATATATATATATATATATTATGGTAAATGGTAAAATGTCTCACTTTCAAAATCTGATATATGTATTTATATCCCTCCTTCACTCTCTGACATTTATCTTCTCCCATATTTTCTCAGAGATGTCGTCTATGTAAAGCGGCTTTGCTATTAGGCCACCACTATACTACTTTTCAATCCACATGCACTTATTCTGATTGTGGTCAACTTGGAGAGGAAACCCAACTCTATACACACTTCCCTACAGAGTTCTTCCTTGTTAGATGTTCATATGTTGAGTGCAACTATGATCTCTGGAATATGACACTGTTCGACATAACCAGCACAAATGCAGCAACACAGAGAGCAGCATTTGACAGGGTCATCCCTACATGCTTTGATTATTCTTCCAGAGAGCATGCACACGCACACACATGTACGGTTTGTTCCAGAAGGCGAGTGCTTTGACGTGGGCTGTGTTTTGCTGAGGAACGAGTGAGTTGTAAACAGACTGACACACTGGTAAACATAGGGTGTTAAATTAGCTCTGCAGGAGTCCTTGCTGCCAAGAAGAAGAGAGAGCATTCACGCTTGCTTCCTCTTTCACTCCTCTCTTGCCTCCAATTCCAACCAGCTTTCTTCTGCTCTCTTGCTCACTTCCACTTGTTCCCTCATTTAGCATATCGCTCTCCTTCTCTCCTGCACTCTCAGGAAAAAGTGTGTGGGAGCTTAATGAGCCTTTGACATTTCACAAACGGAGGACAGTGAGGATTCTCGTTGTGGGGGGATATAACAGAGGAGGTCCTGCACTGCAACATCAACCACTCCAATCTTGCAAGTGTGTGACTATTCACGCAGGCCCAGATGTGATTCTATAACAAGAACGTTTGAGAATGACAATGAGAAATTTCAGACAGAGTGTAGGTGAGAACATAATCATTTTGCGATCCTATAGGAACAAACTGAGTTTGAAATTTCAAAAGCAGTCCAACACCTCATGAAGGTAAAGCACAAAGTCAGGGCTGGTGATGCATTCAGCAACATTGTCTGATGGGAAGCAAGCAGAATTAGAAGATGGGCAGTCATCTTTTGAGACCCCATATCTCTTAGAAATCAAAGACATTCTTAAACTGTGTCCATCATCAGTGTGGTACTGGAACCATAATGGCACATAGCTCTTGGTACTCTGATGATGGCCACTTATATACACTATATGGACAAAAGTATTGGGACAGACCTCCTAATTACTGAGTTCAGGTGTTTCAGCCACACCAATTGCAAACAGGTGGATAAAATTAAGCACATAGTCTTGCAGTCTTGATAAACAAACACTAGCAGTCGAATGAGTCGTACTGATGAGCTCAGTGACCTTAAACATGACACTGTCATAGGATGCCACGTCTGTTCTGCTAGATCTGCCCCTGTCAACTGTAAGTTCCAAGTGAAGTGTTCTTTTGGATGAATGGGCAACAGACACACTCCAAAATCTCTTGTAGAAAGCTTCCCAGAAGAGGGGAAGCTGTTATGGCTGCAAAGGGGGACCAAATCTATATTAATGCCTATGGATTTAGAATGGGATGTCATTAAAGCTGCTGTAGGTGTAATGTGTAGGTGCCCAAATACTTTTGTCCATATAGTGTTTGTGTACATGTGTGATGTAATTTGTAAATGATAGTTTAGCTGTCATAGTGGTTGTAAGATCATCTTTTCTTACTTCATGATTGCACCTGTGTATCGTTGCAACTACATATATTTGCCGTATTTTAAAACATCTACTTATGTATGTCAGCTGACATTTGGGTGAACATCATGTGAACATTTCATCAAGAATAGAACAGTAGAAATGCTCCAAAATCACCTGGAATAAAATCTTATTACATTCATTTTAGATACTTTTTTTCTTCTTCTGAAAAGCTACTATTTTGAAGATGCAAGGTTTAGTTCTGACAGCAACCATATGTTTAATTACCAGAATCTCTTTACCATAACAGATGATCAGCTTGACATAATTAGCCCTGCATCTGAATTAGTTATGTAGATCTTGTCCTTATTTTTAAGTGTAACTCCATGTCCCCTTATATCTCACTGAAAAAGTGATGACTTGAGCTGACTTGGATCTGATGTGCATAAAATTTCCACATGAATAAAACAGTATATTACATTTGGAAAAAAGCAAATACAAAATTGTAACATAATATATTTTGTCTATGTAGACATTAAAGTCAGTTTAATGCACCTTTTTTTCTGTGCCGTTGGCTTGTTATATGAAAGGTGCGAGAAAAAGAAAATGGCTCCTAATAGACCATCAGGCAACTAAGCATTGGCTAACTGAGGCAAAGGTTAAAACTGCCATACTGTAGGAGCAACTGCTACTTGTAATGTTTCCTTCTTGTTTCAGTCTTATTTTCCACTTTTGAACTTCAGGTTACTTATGAACTCTCAGAACTAAAAGCAGCACACTTACAATACATCAGCGCCCTATTTATTTTTAACGCAGCTCATTTAGCTGTTAAGCAATTTGCACTCATTTTATACAGGCCTCACATGGCACAGGGAGCCCAAGTACGTCCCTAAAGACACCATGTTGCATAAAATGTTTTGTAGTCACTTAGTTTCACTCCTGCCTGCATCCTCCGTTCATTTGCATACTCCAAGTCCTGATCTAAGCCCCTTCTGCCATAAGCTTTAATCTGCTTTCCCCAAGACTCTTTCTGCAAATGCTCTTGTTTGAGAACACTTGCAGCCAGGATATCCCACCGCTATTTTGTTTCATTTTTTAAAATGATACTTGTTTTTCATTTACTCTGTGCATTTCTTGAAATGAAAGTCAAAGCAGGCACTTTAAATTAACTACAGCTTTGTTAGGGTCTAAAGGTAAAAGCCTTTTATTTCAAAGGATTGTACAGATTGTGAAAACTCTCATGCATGCATCTGAGGAAGGTGAATGAAAGAAGGTTTGGCTTTTAAATGTTGGGTAGAAGGAGACTAAAGGGGCTTGTATTTTTCCATAATAACTAAAATCCAAACAGCCACAGTGAAAATGTTTTGGTCTGAAGAAAAACACTGTTGTCAATACCACTCCCCTAAATGAACTGATAGTATGCCTCATGATTGCACCCTTGCGAATTATGATTGAGTGATAGAGTTTTTAGAGTTACTTTGCCTGTGATTGCAGATTACTATAGTCCGATTACTTTCTATTACAACTCACTCGCTTTCCATTTAAAGTCCATATGCTGCAGTATGAATTGCAAGTGTTAGATGCATTTAATTTGAATAATGAGCTTACTGGAGACGATCCCTACTGTTAGTGTGTCTCATGCAGAGCTTACTGTATTATATAATGCCATTGCATCATTTTGTGCAAAAGACCTCCAGGACCACTCTGTCTGCTAAAACCAAGTATCAGTATTTTCAAAAATAATAATTTCTTATTACATCAAAGGAATACATTCAGCACATGGTGTATTATTGTAATTGTGCACAGCGAGAAACAGAGCTGCACTAGCATGTCATGACTTAAATGAAGAGGTTGTGGGAAGCAAGAAAATGAATCCTCACACGCCATTAGACAACAATGTTGCAGCATCTGACCAGAGGCCTTTAAAAGCGTACACTTCAAAAACAAGACAATCTCAATACGTTTTGTGTTTTTGCATCACAATAAGGTTTTCAATACAGAATTAGAAATGTTTCTTAGAAGATAAGTATAAAACAAAATAGACAAACGTGCGACATCTATATAAAAGTAAGCAAAGATAAACTATAAGGCTGCATCTCAGTATTAAATACACTGAGCATTACAGGCACATTTTTAATCTGATCAAGTATTTGTGTATAAAATGTGGCTCTTACCTTCTAACTGAAATAAGTGACAGAGGGTGGTTCAGTGAGCCTGTTTACACATTGCATTAACATGTTTTGTGTCCAGATCACATCTGGATGTACTTTGGCCGAATTCCGTTTGTTTTATTTTTTTTCAGTAAAATGCATCCTTGGTTTGACCAATTAAGATCCGATTGTAATTTTCCCGGATAAAAATTATATCAACACATACTCTGTTTCTATTTTTTTTAATCCCATTTCCATTCACTTTTGTTTACTTTTTCTCTATTACAATATGGGTCAACCTTGGCTTGGACGTTTAAATCGGCACAGAGTGCAGGAAGGCTCTTGGTTTGGGCTAACTTCAGCCTTTCATATCATACATGTTTCGTTTCATTGTTTATCCTCTCATTTGCTGGTCAGGGCTCAGCAGACACATTTCCAGTCAAGTAATTGTAACCAGATGATGAAAAAGCAATATGTTTACATCTCTGACCATCTCTGACCGCCTCTCAGTGCAGCAGCATTGCTGTGTCTGATCCACTCGTATTGGTGCAACACACACCAACACTGCTGTGACACTGAGTGACACTGATCCACCACCCAGATAACACCTGCTCAGTGGCGGTCCTGTGGGGGTCCTGACCATTGAAGAACAGGTTAAGAGGGGCTTACACACACACACGTGTATATATATGACTTTATATATATATTATAGTTCATGCCAGCTCAAGTTCACACAAAAATACTAACAAATTCTACTTTTCCCTAAAATATTATGCTGATAAATCATTTATCATGAAAAACTTTGTATTAAATTAGAAAAAATGCAAAATGTAAACATTTTGACCAGAGCTCTCAGACTTTTGGACCCCACTGCATATATCCCCATGTATCCCAAAATAACAACAGTGACATTTAGGTTGTAAACATTGATTTTGTTGGCATTTTATCAGTTTCTGCATCTTTACAGTTATTTCATTTTATTTATTTATTTATTCAACAAATACCATGTTTAAGCGTCTGCCTGTCCCTGTCAATCAGCTTCATCTTTCTAGAGCTGTTACTCCAACCTCAGGCCTTGTCTGAAATATGGCATCATGATTTGTGACACTCTCCCCTTGACATTTCCTACAGTATGTTTCAGTGACTGACATGCTGGCAACTTTGTTACAAGCTTCCAGATCTCTTTCACAGTGTGTAGATGCATCATTAAACCTCTGCTTTCGTTTTAACTGGTAATTTATTACTGAAACATGAAGCGTCTATTTTAATTAGATTGAAACTGGATAATGAGTATTATTTTTATTCAGAGGCTTAAAAATAGTTCTTTGCTTTTCATTAACTGACACTTTTGTCTCTTGATTGTGTTATTTGTGGTACTCATGACTAGAAGCCTAAATCCAAGTGAGAACCTGATGTTGGAGTCCAGAAACAGCCACAGTTGTTGGTTTTCCATTATAAAACCAGTTGCACTGGGCAAAAATAATTGAAAAACTTGAACAACTCAGCATTGAAAACAGGGTTACACAGCCATGCCTATGTGATGAGGGTAAGCAGCTCAGGTGTTAACTGCTAAGTGCACTCAGCTGGCAAGGCAGCTGCTGAAGGAGCCAGTCCACTGTGCTGATCTACTGTGAGGCTGCTGTGTTGAAAAGCCAGCTGTCCATGGTGCTGATCTTGGAGCTTAACAGCCTCCTGTTGACTGCTGACAACTGTCCACCTGTCACAGTGATGCACTCCTGTAGGTTTTTTTTTTTTTTTGTAAGTTAAAAGCACTAATTGTGTGGTTTTAAGGCTTAAGCTACAAATATAAAAGCATTAAAGAATAGATGACAACACTAAGACTATTGAAATTCACAGAATTCACACATCTATTATTTAAATCACCTGGTTCCTGTAATAGGGCATTTTAGGGCTACAAGAACTCACTGTGAGAGCTAGCCAGGGTAAAGTATAGCCTCCACACTGCAGGGTTAGTGTTTATAGTTAAGCCACCAAAAACAAACAAGGAACACAGTCCATTTTCACTTCGTATACATTCAAAACAGGTACCTCTATTTGAAACTTTTTATTAGTACTGTAAAAGCAATGTACCTCAATTTTATCATATTTGTTTTTCTGCTTAATCATATTTATTTTGATTTAAATATTTTATATAGAAGTTGGAAAGCTCATCTGGTTCAAACAACATTGTATTGAAACTGTATTGTAATAATTGTTCGTCTCAGCTTACCAGAAGTTTCTGTTGAATGTTACGAATGTTAATGCCACTCTTGGTAGCAGTCAAAGTGGAGTATCATTTTTATTCAGAGACTTAAATATACTTCTTTCCTTTTCAGTAATTGACGCCTTTAACTTGCAGTTGGTCTTTTACATCGCTGTGGAGGAATTTCAGCCCACTTCTTTGTAGAATTGCTTAAATCAGCTACATTGGAGGGATTTTGAGCATGAACTGCCCATTTAAAATCTTGCCACAGCATCTCAAAGGGATTCAAGTCAGGGTTTTCACTCAGCCCCTTCAAAACCTTGCTTTGTTTCTTTCGAGCCATTCACAGGTGGACTTGCTTGTGTGCTTCGGATCATCGTCCTGCTGCATAACCCAACTGCGCTTGAGCTTTAGGTCACAAACTAATGGGCAGACATTCTCCTTCAGAATATTATGACCAAGAGCAGAATTCATGGTTCCGTCAATTATGACAAGTCATCCAGGTCCTGCAGAAGCAAAGCAGACCATCACACTACCACCACCATGTTTGACTGCTGGTATGATGTTCTTGTGGTAGAATGTGGTTTTAGCTTTATGCCAGATGTAACAGAACCCATGTCTTCCACCTTTGATTTATCAGTCCACAGAATATTGTCCCAAAAGACTTAAGTCAACTAGATGTTTTTTGGAAAATGCAAAAAAAGGCTTTGTGTTCTTTTTGGCCAACAGTGGTTTGCACCTTGCAACTCTCCCATGGATGCCATTTTTGCCCAGTGTCTGTTTATTGTGGAATCATGTACATTGACCCTTAACTGAGGCAACCCTGTAGTTCTTTAGATGTTCATCTGGGTTCTCTTGTCGCCTCCTGGATTAGTCGTTGATGCACTCTTGGTGCACTCTTGGTTCACCATTGTGCCAAGTTTTCTCCATTTGTGGATAATGGCTCTCACTGTGGTTCAATAGCAATGGCTTTGTAACCCTTTCCAGACTGGTAGATTTCTGGCATCGTGTGTTGCTTTTTGAGACCTTCTAGTCTGTTTCATATTGTCAGACAGGTTCTATTTAAGTGATATTTAAAATCAACAGGCCTGGCAGTAATCATGCCTGGGTGTGGACAGTGAAATTGAACCCAATAGTCAATTGAATTTGGATAACTGGTTGATTTAGTAGCTAAGGGGCAATTACTTTTTCACATAGGGCCAGGTAGGGCTGAACAGCATTTGTCCTTTAATAAATTAAATCGTCATTTAAAAACAGAAACAGCGTTTTGTGTGTACTTGGGTTATCTTTGTCCAATACAAAAATCTTACTAAAATACTTATACCAATATATGTTAGACTGTCCCCTATTAGAATGGTGTTAGCTATGTGAATTGAAACAGGTCTTCCTTACATTTCTTCACATTATGTGATTCTTCAAAATGAAATTCCATATAATAATAGACAAATCACCCTGGCAATTGAGGGGGCATCATACAGGTACAGTCTGAAAACATACACAAGACAACTGTCAATAAGAAAATTAACTTTCTCACATAATACAGAGAATGTGGACACATTGGTAATCTGTTAAGTCTGAGTGCTGTAGTCCTCCAATTTACTGCTTGGACTTACCTTAATAACATTAGCATATAGGTTAAATAATAAGTGCCTCCAAGCCTTAATATTGCCAGAAAACTGGAGCTTTAGTTTGACTCCAGTTTAGACTAACAAAGAAACTCTAAAAAGGAGGAAAAGGGAAGCTCACTGGAAATTGTTGATTGATGTTCTAGTTCCATTCGCAATTTATACTGTGAGCCATTACAGTTTTAGAATCTGGCTAATGGCAGGTCATTTGTCTGGCCAAATTGCTGATTTGGCACCTTTCATTGCTGGGCTGCAGCTGTTCATTATGTTGAATAATGTGTCAATCACCTCCAAAAAAAATCAAAACACATTACGTAAGTGTGTAGAATGCACTTGCAATTACGATGCGATTATAAAGACAGATGAACTCATTTTTCTTGCTTGAGAACTTCAAAATATATATGAACAACGTAACATTCTGCAAGGTGCAGTACTTTCTGTCGTTTCCTTTCTGTTCTCCAGGCTCAGTCCACTTTCTTCCTTAAGATTCTGATGATTCTCCAGAATAACCTTGTTCACGATTATGATAATGAATCTCATCATATTACAAACCCAGCTGTTCAAGTTTCAGGTTGAGGGAAGCAGAATCTAGCTGTAGATTTTTTTAATGCGGAACCCAAACTGGTGGCACTTGTGCACATATGGCACATTTTTTTTGTGATATTTTCACACTCAAATGCTACATCCAACGTGTTAGTTACAAACTGGGCCTGTATATTGTAAATCTACACATTGAAATACCATTCATGTTCTTTCAAATGCAGCATAATTAATCATTGAGATGTAAACAAAGTAATTGAGTGATGTGATGTGAAATGTTGATTATACAATAAAAAATGAAATATTGGATTTACTTAAAAGCTTCATGTCAAGTGGTTCCACACCACTGTTTTAAGTAGCTTTTAAGATGCTCATTTAAGTGATATGTACTCAGAAAACTCTACTAATTATGTTCAGTTCTACTACTTAAAGTACAAAAAACACAAGATTAATAGGTTTATGTTAAATCTAAAAGTAATTATTGTGCCACTTTGTGGTTGTAGAATTATGTTCAGCAGTTGGTTACATGGTGACTTACACTTACAGCCAACAACAGTGAAACTAGCTAGTTAACTGTGGTCTATAAGAACGATGCTTGCTCACAATGGAAGGTAAGCTGGGGGGGAAAGATAACAGAAAGAGGGTGAGTAAAACAAGTGAAACAGTATGCACATAACTGGTGCCAGGAACCAATGGGAAAAATATTGAGTTTGACCCAACAAACACTTAAGAAGTAAGTCTGAGAACTCACTTTTTTTGGAGATACTTTACATGAAGGCTTGCAAATTGATTGACAACTAGATGCTAATAATTAATTAAATACTCATTATTTATATATTAATTAACTGTTTATTAAGCATTAGTTACTGATTAAGTGCTTAATTGAGTACACTGTTAAGTGATAGTTTAGTTTGTCCTTAGTTCACAACTTATTTTCTCCTTAGCTGTGTACTAAGAGCTGATTATTGTACTGGTAATGAACTGATAAGTGTGTTTACTCATATAAATAAATAACATGAGATCTAACAAGTACTTATGAGTTAATCATGTTAATTATCTGATAATTCATCTACTTTAACTAATTGCCACTTTGTGTCCTTTCCAGTAAAGTGATTATTCTTGTTACTAATTATACTATGAACTCATGATTAAGACTTGACTAGTTACTGACATCTTAATTTCTCTCTGCTGGTTTTTGTGTCCACTCAAGTAAAGAGGAAAATATACATATTATCAATTAACATTTAGTCTGTTAAGTCCTTCATACTTGTAAGTTCTCATGTTACACTTCTCAGTTCGCTACCAGTGTAATAAGCAGCAGTTTGTACACAGTTAATTTGTAGTTAAGCTGTGAACTAAGGACAAACTAAGCTCAGTTAAATATGTACTCAATTACTAAGTACTTAATCAGTAACTAATGCTTATTGAGTACTTATATAAATAATGAGTATTTTATTACTTATTAGCAGATAATTATTAATGAATTAATTGATAAATAATGAATTTGCAATCCTTAATGTGAAGTGTCACTGACATTTATTTTACTATCTAAAATGACCAGTGTTTTGTGGATTTTCATATATAATGATAATATTACACTAGTGGTAAATCTAAAGAGGTTTTCTTTGGGAACTGTTTTTCCTTACAGTGCCACTACTCCTATATAAATGGACTTGTACTTATCTTAAAACTACCGTAAAGCAATGTCTCAGGCATCAGGCCGGGTATTCTTAATCATTTCATATAATAGTTGTCCATGAGGTAGTTTTAAGAGGAAGTAAATGCCTTCAGACATCTGGTTCCTGTCACCACCAATGTGAACAACTCTGGCTCTCTTTTTTCACTTTTTCTAGAATGGAGCATTTCATATTAAACCACTCTCAATGTTTACATTATAACAAGTTAATTGTGCACAATGTTTGTCAAATGTCTATTTAATTGTGTTTAGTTCTGCTATTTAAGAAACAATTACGAAAATTATTCCTCTAACATCATATCAGCATCAGTGCTTCAGATCTAAACACAGCATTGGTGTTTATGTGATGTTACAGTCAAGCTTTCCACAGTTTGTTCTCAAATAGGGGAGCGGCTCAACTAAACAATGTAATGCATTTAAAAAGCATTAAAGAAAAGCATTAAACAACTAAACATTTGGATTTACAGTCTAATTCAGCTCTTTGTCAGTTAGTGACTAGCCAGTAGCTTCTTAATATGACTATAAAACTAACAACTCCTTTCATCTCTTTCATATATAAACCTTATATTACTTTTATATTATTATATTACTCCTGACCGCTGTTGCATCTAGAGTGCTGTAGACAGGGCTTTGGCTTTTGTTTGTTTGTTTGTTTGTTTTTACCCCAAGGCAAATGTTCGTAATCACCGAACACCCTAACAAACGACACTGGTCTTGCACATACTGCCAAACACTTGCACAAATGTTATTTCTCTTGCCCCGTAAAAATGAATAATTGGATAAAATAAAAGTGTTTCTTTAATTTATCACATCCAAAACTTCACTCAGTTGAGCTAATCACTCTAAGTGTATCTTTCAGTGATTCAGTGCCATTGCACTCATTAAAGACTTTAGATGTGATAAACTAAGGACGCAGTGTAAGGTGACACTTTTTATGGGGCAGTTTTGTGAACACAGTGTACTTGTCCTCATTACAGAGAGTTTGCTATGCAGATGTTTCGCTTGTTTTTTTCTCCTATCGATGTTTCTTCACTACTTGTTGTGCTCCTACTTGCCATTTTCCATTATCATACTCAGTAATATCTTCGACCCAAGCGGCAGATTGTGTCTGCCGCTTGGGTCAAAATTCTGCCTTAGATTCACATGTCTTACCAAATAGTGAGTGGACATAGGATGTGTGCATTCTGGCTTGCTTCAGGGTAGATGGTATCACATCAGTATCACATATCGTGCACAAGTTCTTTCTTTATCTGGACTCTACGCAGTCCACAGATATTAACATATAACTTAAAAGGAACGACTGAGACATTTCATTTGGAACCTGTAATAAGACAAAAACACAAGCTCAGTCCTTGTGTGGACATTGTGGCACCCATTGCTGACACAGGCATTCAATAGCTCACACACAGCTTACATAATCTCCGTAGAAAATCATTGCCAGTAGAATGGGATTCTCTGGAGCAGCTGTACAGGAGACTAAAGTCACCATGCCTAATGCATAGTGGCAGCTAGAGGAGTACAAATTTGGAGTGGAATTTCATCAATATGAGAAATACACAAATAAAATGAAACAAAAGTGTGTTGTGGCAAAAAAGGCTACACATCTAAAAATGCCAATATTCACTGTTGGGCAAATTAAGAAGTTTAAAACAAACAGGGCTGTAGTGAACCTGCCTGGAACAGGACACAAGTGTATTTTGCCCCTACACATGGTGAGGAGGGTCATTTAGAGAGCCAAACCTCAAAGGATCATGGTCAGAGATCTGCAGAAGGTGGCAGCATTTGGGGGTCACCAACTCTCTAAAATCTACTATTAGACACCACCTAAAGTACCCAGCAAACTATTTAGAAAGTGCCTCATATGTTCAGTGAGAGATTCATTAACAACAAAGATATTTTCCAATGGTGTGAATAATTATGGAGCCGACTGTGTCTGATAAGTTACTGAGTAAATTCCTGGTTGAGTCTGAACTTTATACAGTTTAAAGGCTGCACCACTGCTTCTGTGCTGAGCTTACCAGAAAATCAGTTTATGATCAGTGAATCTGTGCAGATCTGCATAAAATGTGTTAGGCTAAAGCGTTCTAGCTGTTGCCCACAAAGAGGCATAATTAATTGGTTGAAAAGAGAGTGATGTCAAGTACATGATGATTGCCCAACGAAACACTGAAAGAAGATAATGACACATTTGTGAAGATAATCACATGAGCTGCAGTGTCGGTAATGCATGGCTTTCTGTGAGATTACTGTACAAATAGAGGGTGTCTGAAGCAATTGTATAATGTCCTCATGCAAATGATAAAAATCATGCTAAGCCAATTGGTAAACATTAGCTTTTTTTTCCCCCCTACTTGTTAGCAATATAGGGATAGATCCTGAAATGGCCCTGAACAAAAGTGGTGCTGTGAGGCAACTTTTTCCAGCATACTTGTTTGTTATGCTTCCAACCTGTTTGCCAGAGTAACGGTAGTGCACAGCTTGGTTGATAGGCCAAACAAATGTTTTGACATGATACATGATTTGTATGTCACCTTGCATATCTGATGTCATTCAGACAATGTCTCTAACAGGCTAAATGCCACAATAACACAAAACTGTTGAACTAAAGCCAAATTGTTTTGACTGCTCTGTGAAAGTTGTACTGTGTTTTTTGATGTTGATGAGCTAGCTGAAGTTGCCTGTGTCAGGGGCCTGGTCATATCAGCAAGGCTAAAATTTGATGAATTTGTGGATACTATCTCTGTGGTTTTGCCTGGAGCAACTGACAAGTGGACTGTGTTGCTATAGAAACTACAATTCATATTTGACTCCAGACAGTCTAATCAGATATTTTTTTTTTTTTTCTATTTGCAGAATTATCATAAGTTAAAAAGTTATAGAAAAGGAGAACAGTGTTTCATCTCAACCAAAGACCATCCTCAGGACAATATAATGTTTTAAATTGATTAAAATATGCACAGTTACAATTAAAGGGCTTGTAGAACATCATTATTTGTATAGTGCTTTGTTAATGTAATCCTTAAAATTGTGCAAAAAGGTCCTTTTGGTTGAGTCTGTCTTTGTTTTTATAAGGAGCTTCATAGACTGATACTTTGTGTAATGACATATAAATCATATGTTTATTTATATGATCTGCTGTTAATATTTTTCTTGCTGCATTGCTGTCAAAAGACAGAGACCACCCTTCCTTTTGTTCAATTTCTAGTCAAGACATAATACCTTATAACAATATGTATAATATCAAAACTATCAGTATTTAATTTGTCTCTACTCTCTTCTCTTTAATTTCACTCATTACTTTTGTGCATTATACTGCCACTTTAACTCTTCCATCTTTCCAATCTTAAAAGCAACCAGTTACAGCTGAG
>JAILXH010132304.1:14226-27804 GCA_023558415.1 Piaractus mesopotamicus
CTCTTTCCCTTCCTCTGCCCTTCTTTGGCAGTGTTGAATGAATGTCATTGTGTAAGGCACACTCCAGCCCTCAGGCAGCCCCTTCCCATTAACCCCCCCTTGCCACCCCCACCCCTCCCCACAAACTGCCAGAGTGGGCAGTTCACCCTGCTCAGTCTAGCCCCCACAGCCGGTCAGTGGAGAAGCAGCACAGCCACAACAGCCGTCTCCCTGCTGAGCAGTCACCTCATTTCTCACCTTTTCCTCTCCTCCTCAGAGGAGATGCAGACTCTTCGGGACCCTGGAGGCCTCCCAGTACCCACAGGGAGTGAACTGGCTCCTCTTAGAGCCAAGCGACAGGATCGAAAGCGGCAGGAGCTGCTGGCCCTGGCTTTAGGAGTGAGGCTGGGGGCTAAGGGCACATTGCTCTGGAAGCCACTAAAGCTTTTGGCTTGTCCACAGATATCCACGTCTCCAGCAGGCAGACGCAGTGCACTGAAGGACGGGCCTGAGAAACTCTGCAACTACGAAAAGGTCCATAACTTTAAGGTGAGTGCTGAGCAAGCTGGTGTTGCTTCATAATGTTACTTTGCATAAGTATTGTAAATGCTAGCAGAGCACATTATGCTTTACTGTATGTCTGTATATCCATCAGTAAGCCATAATGTTGTTTTGGATGCAACTAATTGGCAAAGCTTTTAATCAATTAACAGCAGTATTGATGAGTAGGGATTGATCACTGCGCTCAGTAGCTCCCACGCTAACAGCGCCTCTTTGGTGGATCTGTATGACAGTATGGATTTATGTGTCTACCCATTTTGAGTTGTTAAAGACTCCAGCTCACAGAGAGAAAGAAAACAGACTGCTGAATCATCCCTGTCATTTGCAGTCATTTCGAATCATAAGAATTTAACTACCCAGACATGCCACTTATAAGCCTTGTCTTTTCACATTGTGCTGTTCTCCAATGAGAAGGGCAGACGTGGATTATCACACACCCTAACCTGACGCTCCCTTGTACAGTTCTCACACTGTTGCTCATTTCACAATAATGAAGAAGAGCGTCATTATTGTCATCATCACAGGACTGGCTTTCTTAGAACATCACCACAGAATGAACCAAGAATTGGATGTTTTTGTTCTGCGTGTTTCTTTTCCTCCTGCTCTGCATTGTGTCTTAGCCTGAGGGCATGTTTGAGAACATTTTTTTTTACATGTGACTTTCCTCTGCATTGGCAACAGATGCTAGATGGGTTGTTTCAGATTACAGAATTCAAGTGGCATGTTGAAAAATCAGGCCTGTGCCACAGCAGGGGGTTCACCCTGGCCTCCCCCTGTTATGCCCCCTGCTGAGAGCACTGCTATAATCTTTGTTTACTGACTGAATTGCTCAAACTGGATGCCAGTGGCCTACTGTCCACTGAGATACTTGTTTGTTACTGATTACAGTTTGCCATCTGATTCAGACAGTATTTGTCTTTGAAATACAAACAGATAAAACATGGAAGAGTTTCAGTTTGTTAATGTTCATGTTGCTGATTCATTTTGCTAAATATTCACATTCCACTAGCTGATCAAACAAAATCAGATTTTTTTTTTTCTTCATATTTTACATTTCTTAATCATTTGAACACCACAGCTGCCTTTTGCATTGTGTAATAAATGAATCAATAGAAATTCTCTTTTTTCTTGAAATAAAATCTCTTCACATGAACTTCTCCTGTAAAGTTTCTATTTTGCAAGTTTTTTGTGTTTGTTTTTTATTGGACAGCATCAGTATGTTATTATTATATATAAAATACCAACAAATGGTTAATATAAGTAAACTTTTGACACATAGTGTATGTTGGCCATTTGAAAAGATAGTTCCAGGCTATAGGGGTGGATGCAGGGTGATACCAGTTTGATTTCAGTCTGTTTTGGTTTGTGTGTTATTTTATTTCCTAGTTCTCTGTAAATGCCACTGAAGAATTTCTGCAGAGTAATTATCAGTAAGAACTGTTTGAGTGAGGATTAGATCACAGAACCTGTGTGTGTGTTATGTGACTCATGGTCTGTGCTGTCTGTTGTGCAGGTACACACCTTCAGAGGACCACACTGGTGTGAATACTGTGCCAACTTCATGTGGGGTCTCATTGCCCAGGGAGTACGTTGCTCAGGTAACCCACTGCCTTTCACATACACTTAAAAATTAAAGGTTCCTTTCAATTATGTGGAAGTTCTCTCCTAAAGGACCATCCATCAAAAGGTTTTTCAGGGCAGTGGTCCTCAGGGACCACCAGACAGTCCACATCCCAGTTCACAACACAAGCACAGAGCAAAAATATGGACCGTCTGTGGGTCCCTGAGGACCAGTTTGAGAATCCCTGCTGTATGGAACCAAAAGTTGTTCAATGGCACTGTTCCCACAGACTGCAGGGAAATCTTACAGTACCTTTATGTTTAAGAGTGTTCTGTGCAGCACAGATGAACTCTACATTTAAAAAGCTATCCGAGGTTATTACTACTTTAAAAAATAGTTCATAGTGAATTGCTGGATAAGAAAACTAGTTAAATCCGTATTACCCCATCAGAACGATCTCCTGCTGCTATGGTAACTGAGTAAGTTTGGCTCCAGACCTGTCCCCATTCACTTAATCCCAAGCAGAGGCTGTTAGGCCTGTACTAAGCAATTCAAAGCTGTAACTATGCTATTGCAATGTGGGTATATAGCATTCCTGACTGACACCTGGTCCAGACCAGTTCTACCTCCATCACTGAGGAACTATTTATAGTGCCATGCACGCTGCACACAGAAGAAAAGCGAGAGACACACCCATATCACATGAGGACAGGCACAAACTGTATCAGTACAAAGTAAAAACTGGCTCTCTACCAAATCTGTCTTTCACACACACATATCCTATATGATTTCTTTTGATCCTTTAGCTGGACTGTCTGCATGTATGTAAAACAAAAAAATCCCCAGACATTTCTGTTAAGTGCATATCTGTTTGTATGTTTTTTTTTTCAACTGAAATTTGCATTTAAATGGACTAAATATCTACACTTCTAAAAATAAAAGTGCTAGAAAAGATTCTTTGTGTGATGTTCCCTAAAGAACCTTTCAATAGGCTGTTCTATGGAGAAGCATTTTTGTAAATGACATATTTTTAAAGTTTAAAAACCTTCCAGATAATGTAAAGGCTCTAGAACCTTTACCTTATATGAAGGTTCTTTAAGCCTTTAAAAGGTTCTTTGCTCTCACATATTTCATTTACAAACATGGTTCTTTATGGAACCAAAAGTGGTTCTTTTATAGCATTACTCAAGAAACTGTGGCATCTTTTAATTTAGTTTTATAGAGTTTTGTGTATTCTTGTTGTCAAAGTTTTATCTATAAATGCTGTGTTGCTGATTTTCATCTTTTGTCTCTAGATCAGTTTTCAGTTATTTGAAATCCATAGACTGTAAAATTTAAAGAAAAAAAATTGGAGAGTTTGTGCAATAAATGCCTCCAAATTCCAAGATCATGCTCTTAAACATGCATTGGTTCATGTTAAGAGATTACTTGGGTTATTTGGTCTGAAAAGACTGGGAAGCCAGCAACTCTGTCCAGTCACAAGGCTTTATTTCGAGTTTTTCACACATGAATGGTTTTCAGCGGTTTTAAACATAACTTGGGTCTTTATCCTCACACAAGAGCTACTCTTGTTGGTGCCTGGGCCCCAGGCGAGACTTGGTATCATCAGACGTGCTGAGACGCAGAGCTGTTGTGAACGCAGCCCCAAACCAGAGCAGAGGGACACAGAACACTTTTCTTTTCATTTTCTCTCATTTTCTCAGTGCTCTAAAGAGAAGCTGAGTGAGGGAGGAGTGCAGGCAGATCAGGGAGGGAGTAAAAGCGACAGCGTGTGATTGGATGGGCTGATGGAACTGGAGAGAGGAGACAGAATGTGTTTGTGAAGGCATACAGACAGATCGACAAACAAATACAAATATAGAGAGAAGGGCTGAAATGATTAGCCAGTAAGGTCCATTAGTTGTCGGTGAAAAGATGATGCAAAAAGTCATAGTTTTAACATATTGCGTACTTAAAGTGCTTTATAATGCTGTATAATGTTCATGTGATGCATATGGTTATTCTGACAGCTTAGAATGCACTGCATTAAGCAGTGGGAGTGACCTGGGTTCTATTGTGAGAGGAAATAAAAATTTGATTAGTCAATTGATCAGATATGAAACTATGCAGTTTATGATATGTGGTACTTTTGTCATAATAACCTGTTATCTATTTAGCATTAGCTACTATCTCAACTATCTCAGCACACACACAACTGTTCTTATTTATTTGTTTTTAATGCATTTGATCTTATTTAGTTAGTTCTTATTTATTATCCTGTGTACTTATTTATTGCCTTATGTATTTATTGTCAATGCATAGTGTAGCTGCAAGAGAATCGCACATCAATGTAATGGTAAGGAAAAACACAGAAGACACTTTAAATCTTACTGACTTCTGACTTAAAACTATCACTGTAGCTGAAACCATGATGTCCCAAAAATGCCTGACAAAGTTGACTTTTTTGCGTTTTTTAAACATCTTTGTGCTCACTGGGTAGTGATGTTTCAAAGTGTCTGGACAGGATTTTGCTGCGAGCTATTATTTAAAGGATTTTCAACGTATCATAATCTGGTTTAGTGATGATTGTGGAACTAATCATTAGTTGCAGCCCTAATAGAAACAGAGAGATGAGCACTTCTGGTTCTAATATCTGATTCTGGAGTCCCAAAGTCATGTCTAGCCAGAGGGTATTTTCACACAGAACACATTCAGCAACACACCCACATACAGATACAGATGAAAACACATGGGGTCACACCCACTCACACACACATATACATACGTACGCACAAAAGCATCTTGGTAAACACACACATCACTCACTGTCCCATGCCGTCACTCTGTTAAACACACTTGGCCATCCTTTCCCACACTCTTCTCTACCACCCAGTCTAGCTGAGGTAGTCATTTCTGACTCACCTGTCTCCAACCCCCTCCCCACCAGCCAAAACCACCACACAAACACACATACATTATGCCCACATCCCCATTGTGATTCCCAGGACTGTCTGTTGGTCTGGAGACGTTAGGTTGATGGCCTCATGACCTTTTGACCTGTGACCCTTTGCAGACTGTGGGCTGAATGTGCATAAACAGTGCTCTAAGTTGGTGCCCAGCGACTGCCAGCCTGACCTGCGGCGCATCAAGAAGGTCTTCAGCTGTGACCTCACTACGCTGGTTAAAGCTCACAATACGCCACGGCCCATGGTCCTGGACATGTGCATCCGAGAGATAGAGCAGAGAGGTAATGAGTTTTCCTCCACAACCCTCCGGCCCATTTCCTTTCTTCAGAAAAAAGGGTTAGATCAGGGTTTAGGACTGGGTTCTTTCTAGGCCACAGCTCTGCAGAGATAAGCGTTTTCCCTCTTCTAACACTCTAATTTAACTAATTAAGGTTTAATACATGCGCTGTGCATCTCACATTTGAAAAAATAAAAGCCCAGTAAAAACTGTGTGTTTTGTCACTGTACAGTTTTGGTTTTAACATAGCTAACTAGCAAACAGATCTTGTAAACTCAATATATGTCTGAATCAGTTAAGTACCTATTATATTTAATAGTTCATTAATGTTGTTTCCAAATAACTAATAGGAGCATATCCCACATGCCAAATAGTTATTTTTGTTTTAATAACATATTACCTAGTAGCATTTAGCTTCTGTCTGCATTATTTCAACACATCTCCTGCTTTTGTTTTCACTTCACTTGCATTACTATAGTGCTGTTTTATGCATTATAACAACAATATTGTTCAAAAGTATTATGTGGAAGCATCATAAGATTATGGCTGCTGTAGCGTCATCAGTCATTACACAGATTATCTGTTTTGTTTAATACTGAACTGCAGCAAATTGTTTTTCACACTCTCAGTGGCTTGTTCCCAGAGTGCCTGGCTAGTTATGTTACATATTGACTGCTGGCTTATAAAAGAGTGAAACACTAGAGAAGTATCAGAAAGACACACTTCTTTTTCTTTTTAAATTTTTTTAGATATTATAAAAACAAAATATTGCAAGAAGAATCATCATTCAGAATCCCAAGCTTTAGCTTGTTTTCCGTTCTGTTTTACCTTGTAGTTTTTCTGATTTAATGAAATATTAAACATGCAATATTATGCAATATGGTGTAACTATGTTCAGTTTCTCTCAAATATAACCTTATTTCTGGTTAGCAGTTAAACTGTATTTTAATTCAGTTACATGGTTGGCTTTAATGTATGGAATTAGTCTGTCCCATACAGCAAATCTTCAGCTATATGCTCTCTTTTTGCTGTGTTAAGGGCTGAAGTCAGAGGGGCTCTACAGAGTGTCAGGCTTCACAGAGCATATAGAAGACGTGAGGCTGGCCTTCGACAGAGGTGGGTGTGCAAAAAAAAAAAAAAAATCGTATTTTACATCAGCATCTGATGTAACTACAATGAAACTACGCTTCCAGTGGTTTCCAGATACTGCTGGAAATGTAGAATCAGAACTGGATTGCAGCCAGATTTCCTCTACATTTGAGCAAGGGTAATACACAGTACAGTCTGGGCATTCATTCTCAGTATGACAGGTGATTCTCCTCCACAGATGGTGAGAAGGCAGATATCAGTGCCAATGCCTATCCAGACATCAACACCATTACAGGAGCCCTGAAGCTCTATCTGCGCGATCTGCCCATTCCAGTCATCACTTACGACGTCTACTCCAAATTCATACAGGCAGCCAGTAAGAGCCATCAGACACCATCACCTTAACCTTGATTCCATTGACTGTTCCATGTAAGATAATTACAGCTGATGAGCTAAATATGGTTTGTTACATAAGGAAGTCATCTAAAATGTGCAGGACTGGGAAACACTGATTAAATGGAATGGTTTGCTGAAAAGTCAAATATATACAATTTTCCCTTGCCTCGAATGTTGTCAGTCAACAAAGACATGTTTAGTGTCTGAAGATTTTTGGTTTTGCACTGGAGATAAAGTAACAGAAGAATATGTCACCAAAAAAGATTTTCTATTACCATTAGTTTTTAGCTACATTAGCCTTGTAGCCTTGTAACTAAAAAACAACCACAAATTGCAGGAGAATTAACAAAGTAGTGAAAATAAAATCCCTTTGTAAATCGTAAGTATAGCTATTGTGCTCTTGTGCAGAAATAAATGATGCTGACACCAGGCTAGAGGCAATCCATGACGGCCTTCTACAGCTTCCTCCTGCCCACTATGAAACTCTCCGCTACCTGATGACCCACCTGAAGAGGTAAGGCACACCTCAATTTTAGATTTTATTTTCTCAAGACATTACTTTCTACTTTACTGTAGTTTCTTTAGTTTAATAAAACATTAACCATGAAAAAGTAGGACATTATGCAGTATGGTGTAGAGCAGGGATGCCCAGTCCTGGTCCTAGAGATCCACCCTGCAAAGTTTAACTCTAAACACACTTGATGCAGGTAATGAAGGCTTTCAGGGACATCTGAATATTTGAAACGTCTGAAAATTCTGTCTAAAACTCATCCAAACTGGCTCATTACTCAAAGTTGCTGAATAATATAATAACCTTATATAACCTTAGCGCCAGTTAAATTACTGTGTAGCGACAATATCTGTTATTAGATCATGAATAAATAAAATAAAAAATATTGACATAATGAAATAGTTAGCTGTCCAAACAGTCTAGATAAACTGTCCATAATGTGCTGTTCTTACTCTGTGCTGCTCATATTGCAGAATGTTAGCATGCTTGTGTTTAATCCTAAAGTTCTGTTACTTTACATTATTTTGGTCTGATCTAATGAAGACATAGATACCACAGGTCAACCTCTCTTAAATGTTCATTTTGTATTTTACCATTGCATACTGGGAGTCCCTATAACACCAATGGTCAACTAATTCATCACAATAATTGTAATAATATCACAATTCTTTGTCTGCTTCTGTACCATCGCTTCTACTTTGTCTGGATGTGTACGTGCTTGTCAGCTGGTCTAAAAAGAAAACCTATAACCTGGCCTTCTGGGCAATGGGCTTCACTGGTATGCTGTAACTTGTCTAACTAGGTTCCATACATTTGCTCATTGGAGAAAAATAGGTCATTCGTCTGTTTTTGCACGTTTACCAATGAACATTGCAGTTTTGACATATTTTAAGTGCATTCTCTTTGCCTTTGCCATTAGGGTCACCATGTACGAAAAAGACAATCTAATGAATGCAGAGAATCTGGGAATCGTCTTTGGTCCAACTCTGATGCAGCCGCCAGACCAGAACACACTGGCCAGCCTCAATGACATGAGGCACCAGAAACTGATCGTACAGCTATTGATCGAGCATGAAGATATCCTGTTTTAAACACATCAGCTGTAAAGATTTTCGTATTCAGTACTCAGTAGATTCAGTAGATGGTTTCCGAAGTGGTCAGGGTGGCCATCCATCAAATCTGAAGACTCTGTTTTTGGTAGAGAATTGCATAATATGGATGCATTACATTCTGAATTACACCGAATGTGTTGTAAACCACCAATAACACTTGGTGGTCATGATGCTGTGATGCTATCTTGATCAGTACAAATGCTCTTACATTATTTTTTATATGTATTCTTATTTACTGTGATCCCATGCAGAGCAAATCATAAGATGAATAATGACAAAATCTTATTTTTTTTATAAATTGTTTGTATGATACAGTAAAATTAGAACTACTACTTCCCCAGAAACCAAATAATGTAAATTACAGCCTGACACATGACTGATGGTTCCATGTTCAGTGTGTGATGATGATTTCATGGTTCAATATGATTTAAAAGTTGTTTGTTCTTTGTAACAAGGGTGGTATGTACAGAATATGTGCACATTTGATATGTGTTCTACAATGAGAAGACCTAATATGAAGCACTTTTTTTTTGCTTTTGCAAAGAGTGTAAATATTTTAATCCTTAATTTTTCTGCATTATGTGTTAATAACTATGAATATAAACCCCAAATTCCCTTTTAATTTTTATTTTTTTGCCAGAAAAAAACGATTATGTTCAGTGTGGCTCCTTTGTACTTGTATATACTCATCTAGCACACAGCTTGTTCTTATCTTAAGGATGGTACCGATAAGGAGCGTTTTGACCGTCTCTGACTGTGATGTCGGCGTGTGAGCCAATGTGGGTTGGGTGCTGGAAAGAAATGATCACAGCTAGTTCTGTTGCCTTTGTCTATGTCTGTTGAAGTTGTTTATTTGATATGAGACCTTTCTACAAATTTGTTTTATGAAAAGTATTTTCTGTGAAGAATGTAATTATGATTGTAATTTATCAAATACTGATTTATTAAATTATGTAAACCTGGTTTACTAATTTCAAGTCATATTTACTTTCTTCATTTGCCAAGAGTGTTCTCACACAAACAAACAGAGTAGACTATACTATAAAAATAAAAAGATAGCATACTGTGCAAAATTCAGATACTACCCTTCATTCGATTTCTAATTAAAGCTGTATAAGTTATTATTTTCAAGTTATTTATTTTCAGGAATTATTTCTGAGGAGATTCCACACAATCCAATTGGAATTGGATAGTCAAAACAGGAGATTCCAAAACAGAAAATGATCAGGAGAAACAGAGAAAATGTAACTCCTAACAACTGGACAAGACCTGACAGACCACCAAAACTGTCACCAACAGATAAACAGTATTTAAAGTTTTCATCTCTATGAGAGAGGAGAAAATCAAGCTCCACTCTTGCTTTAAATATTAAAAAAATCCACAAGTGTTTCGGTCCATCCTTCCACTGTGAGAAGACAACACTATAAGTCTGAAAGGATGTGTAGCTGTCAGAAAGCCATTACTGAGAAATGAAAATAGTCAAGAAGAAGAAAATCCAACAAAAAAGCTGCTGGTGTTCTCAGAGCAATGGACTGTCAACCCCAGAGCCCAGGCCTCAACATCACTGAATATGAATAAGACTGAACTTTTGAGATGTGGAGAAATATCCCTGCAGATTTCTTGGAGGGGTGGTCTCTGACTTTCGCACAGTACTGTACAATCTCAAAAGGTTATTAGAGTTTTAAACAGCTACACTCTTAAAAAAGATGGTGCTTCAAGATTTCTTTAGTAAGGAAATAGCGTATATAGAACCGTGAACACACAAAGAACCTCTTGTATGATTAAAGGGTTTTTGCATTGATGGATAATGTGCATGCATGTGCTACAGATTGATCTAAATAGAACCTTTTTGAAAACCCCAAAAGGGTTCTTCTATTATTACAAGCTTGACACTAACAATAGAAGAACCCTTTTCAAAAAGGTTCTATACAGAACCATCTGGAGCACATTCTCCATCAATCTGAAAAACCCTTTCATGAGGCAAAAACCCTTTAATCATGCAAACGGATCTATGAGTGTTCATGGTTCTATATAGAACCATGTTCTTTACTAAAGAACCCTTGAAGCACCATCTTTAGAAGTGCAGCTTGTTTTTGATGACTGCTGGCAGCCTGTCCTGGCAGTAAGGTAAAAGATACTTGTCTACATCGATCATGATTCTTTCCAGTTTACCTTCTCAGCATGTGAAATAATTTGAGTTAGTGTTGCTGAATTCAGCCACACAGACGAGCGCGGTGTCCCTGCTGCAGTGTGGTGGGGCCCGGCTACCTGATTCAAATTACTGGGGTGTGAAGCAGCTGACGTTGTTTCAGTGTCAAACAGTTCAGCAGGTATGCCCGCAGGTGACTTTTTTGCAATTCACAGATGACAGCAAGATAACATGAAACCAGTTTTCTGAGGGCAGTGTGAAGAGCTGCCAGAGGCCACGGACCAATGAAAGAGACAGTGGGAAGTCTTACAACTCCTCAAAGGTGTGTGGGCAGAACGTATACAGTAAACTTTTTCTTTGCTTGTCTAAGCTCATTGTGTCACAGCTACAGCCAGCTCAACATGGTGTCATAAGGATTTCTCTATGGGACACTGAAATTTCCCAGTCTGGAGCCACAGAAACAGGAGAGATACAGGCATTGAGTGGTCAAAGCCTGACACTTGACAATACTGCAAAGCTTTACCTACACTTAGAAGCTTTGGTAAGTACTTTATGGAGAATAATCTTGTTTATTGCTTAATCCAGTTGTTTTAAGTGCCCTGCTTCTTCAGTATAGAAAACAACAGAAGTTTCTGTTGGTTCCTATAGATGCCCAATAAGTCACTAATGGTATTTTGGGTTTTCTGATGGGCTGATATCACAGTGTAAAGGATTCTAATGATTTAACAGATGCTCTGGGACTGATCCCAGATGCATTTGATGGTTTCCTAAGGTGTCCTACAGGGCTGGGTGTAGCACGTTTCAGGCTACTAAATGGTAAATACTGAACTGTTATAGGGTTTTTAATCTATATAATGATTTTTTTTAAGGTGAATTAAAGTCAAAAGATGGCAGAAAGGTATCCCTGGTGGAAGTCCTTAACCGGCAGGACGAAAAACAACATCCTTAAAGAGACTATCGTTCCGCAAGAGGCAGAAAAAGAGGCCAAAGCTCCTGCCAAACAGAGCACAGAAGGCCAAAACTCCAACCTGCTCAGTAAAGAGACTTACGACGACTCCCACCTTGAACCCGTGTTCAACGAGAACACCTGCAGGAGGAACCTGAGGGTTTCTCGGTCTGGCCGCTTTAAGGAGAAGAGGAGAGTTAGGGGGACTTTACCGGCCAACTGCAGCTTGTACGAGAACAACACCGCCGTGGCCAAGTAGCCCTGCTGGTGCTGAGAGAGCCATGATGAAGACAGACTGGAGCGCAGAGCCAGCCAGATTGCAGCCCAGAGCCCAGCGGTACAGCTACACTGCTGTGTGCATACGCTGTAACAAGCAGCACACTGACCAAGTTCGGTTCAGAATAAAAGTTAAAAGGTTTTTATTTTATGTATAAAAGTAAGATGTTTCGTTAATTGAGTTGGCGTTGTGGAAAAAACTACAATATCCACAATCCATCTGCCCATAACTCTCGGCAGGCAGACAGGCTGGTGGGAAAACAGCAGATTTACAGCTAACAGATTTTCCGGTAACAAACTGGTTGTTTTTATGCAGAAATTGTATTTTCAGTTTCTCGCCTGTTTGGTGGTTTGTGTCCACATTCATAAGACACACTATTCTGCGTTTTACTCGTGAGGTCATGCTCTGAAGCACTTTGGTCAGTGAGGGTAATGGGTTTAGATCAGAGACTGTTGTACTGCTGCGAACATGGGAAGACTTGATTTTAAACTGCAAATATTAGACAGATTTTTTTATATTCAGTTGTTTAAAAAGTCCCATAACCTACCATGAACACCGAAACGAGCTTAATTGATTAATCAATTACTACTACTACTACTATTACTACTAGTAATAATAAGAAGAATAATCTGTCATTAACAGTTCTTCATCTACCAGTCCTCTGTCTGTCTGAGTGTAAACCAATCAGTGGATTCAGACACATTTGTGTTTTTTTACATATTTTTCACAGATGTAACATAGACTGTATATGAAGGCTTTTTTTAAACCCTCATCCCTGATCCATGCTGTGGTCATTTTCAAAGCGATGCATGCTGTAGTCATTTGATCAGCTTTTAATATGGTGAGCCTCTTATTTATTATCTAAATGGAATTTTACTTTTTTAAGTAATGATTTATATGCAGGTCACTTACAGTAGGGTCAATGTTTTCTTGTCTATGTCTGATTTAGACTTTATTAAATCTAATGTTTTGTTGTTATGAGTTTGCTTAGTTTACATCCATTAGAACTGCACTTTTAAATTCTAAGATATTCCTGTTAATCCCTGGTTGTTTGTCTGTAAGGCTATGTAGCAGTGAATCTTTTATTTTTAGGATTCATCACAACACTCATTAATATTCTCACTCATAATAACACTCATTAATATACTCTATTTCTTCGTAAAATAGGTGTTAAAACTGTTTTAGTTTTGGGATTAGTCTGGTTATCAACCTTGTTTTTTTTTTAATACACGAGAGAAAAAACTGTTTATTTTTTTTTAATGATCTACTTTAATGACTGCTGGCAGCCTGTCCTGAAAATAAGGTAACAGATACTTTCCTACATTGATCATGATGTAGCAGTGAATCTTTTATTTTCAGGATTCATCACAACATTCGTGTTAATGTTCTCAGTTTCTTTGTAAAATAGTTGTTAAAAGTGTTTGTGTTGGTTTCAGGATTTGCCTAATTATCAACATTATTTTTTTGTATTCACGAGAGAAACAATTCTCAGCAGTCATAGTCTCAAGCAGAACCTTTAGACAACAAAGTTCATAATATTTTAGATTTTTCAGAGACATGGCTGCATCCGTATTTTTTACCAGGAGTGTTGTGACAGGAAACTGTACTGTAAAGAGAGGTTGGGTAACATTGTCATATCAGATGGAATGTAATGAAGCATTAAGCCAAGAATAGCTTGATATGTTAAATGGAAGTGTTGCGTAGGCCTGTTAATCCTGAAGCACAAGTAAGACATACTGTTGTTTCATTATTGTCCTGTTTAGCTGGGTGTGGAC
>JAILXH010132453.1:1048-19649 GCA_023558415.1 Piaractus mesopotamicus
ATAAATGAAGGGTAGTCTGACTTTTGCACAGGACTTCTTGTGATATACATTTGTCATTTCCTATATTTGAATCATTTTGTGTATTTGTAATTACACTGTCATTAGGACTATGCTGTGATAGAAGATTAAAAGCAACAAAAACAGAGAAATTGTGGTTTGTTAGCTAAAAATTCACATGGTGACAAGACATGTTTGTGATATGTTTATGCACTGAGTTTATTTTTTTCCACAAGACAAATTCTAAGCATGTTTATGTAGTCAGTAAAGTCATTCTGATTCTTATTCTAAGCAGTGTGCCTCATATACAGCGATATTTTCAAAATGACAGCAGATATACCCTGTAATCTGGCTCACCAAACATGAAAAGACACGTAAATATGTACTATCTATAAAAGCACACTGTCCATAAAGGCACACGTGTGTGTACACACCCACACATGCCCACGTGCTCACTAGCTCATGCTTGCCAACATACTCACATCACACTTCTTCATTATGTTTATGTCCAAGTGGGGTGTTTAAGAGGGTGAGCGAGAGTAATTAGGTTTTTAGGTTGTAATTAGGTTTTATAGTCAGACATTTCTCAGTTTAAATGCATAATTTAAATGGGTGTTGTTTTATGCTTCTACGCAGCACCCGACTTCACAAGCCCACTGTATTTGGCCCAGTAACTCTGGTCAATAGCTGCCTCGCACGGTGTCTTGCCACATTCTCCACCACCAATCCCCACCTATGTTGTCCTTTTGTCATATCAAATCAAAATGGGAACCACATTTTGGTCTGCTATAGAGTGTCTGAGGCAGATAAAAGCAAGACGGAGGGTCTGATCTAGGTCTGTCTAGTTACATGGTCTAGCAGAACAGTAAAGGGTTGAGGGTCCGTGAAAGACAGACACGTTTCATGAAAGGTGCCATTCTGAAAGCTAGCCTACTTCTGTCTGTTCCTGCAAACATCTGGAGTAGGTCTCCTGTGCACCAGCCTGGAGAATACAGAGTGAACATGAGCTGAGGCCTGCCCCCATGGGCTCTTTGTTAGCCTGACAACGCCAGGGGCAAGGAGAAGTCATAGCGGAAGCCTCTGCTCTGCTCAGAAACCCCTCTTTTCAACACTGAATGCCTGAGATTCGGGCGACCACAAGTATTCAGCACTAGGAGGCATTTGGGGAACAGCACATTTTTTTGGAACTTGCTTGATTAGCAACAGATGCTAGAGGACAAATATTCAGCCACTCAGCACTCCGGACATTCTTTTTTGGACACCCCAAGTATTGTATTGCCATCGTATGTCTTGCATAGTTTTGTTTGAGGGTTAATTCCGCTACCAAGCCCTACTCTCTAAGAGCGCGGCTTCCTTTTTTCCTTTTTCTACATGGCTCATTTGATGTGGGTGGCATCGGATTGATGATCCATGCCGCCTCACGCGTTCACTTAGGAAAATTAATGGAGAAAATTAACTCCTGCCACTGCGTGGACTGTTCTGCCTTTTTTCCTCTTCTTCTTTTTTTGTCTGCCACGCTCTTTGAATGTTAAATCTGACATGACTGTGTGGAGGCTAACTCGCCTCGTTTGTCTCTCTTTGAGAGCTGTGTTGAAACACCAATTTTCAAAGCCTTGGTAGAACTGCGCTGGGCGGAAATGACTCGCCACTTTCTAACTATGTGGGTTTCCCTCTTTTTTCTCTTTGTCTGTGTCTCTCTTTATTCTAGTTCTCTCTTGCCCCCCCCCGCCCCCCACCAACCACACAACTATCTAGTAAGCTCATGCCGCCAAGAGAAAGAGATAGAGAGGGGCCAAACTCTTAACACAGAAATCAGAAAGCTTCACTTTTAAATGGATTACTGAATCTGGGCGCAATTACAGCTGTCAGACCCCCCCCCACACACACACACACACACCGGTCTCTGCTCCATTTGGGTCTAGCCTGCTTGATAGACAGACTCAATCTGGGCCAGTGACTTTTCCTCACCTCTGTGCGTACTTGGAGTGCTCTGTATAAACACGCTCCTGGCCCTGCTACCAAAACTCTCCATCAAAAGCCCATCATCACTGTTGGACCAGACTCATGGTTTACATGTGTGGCTCATGGTCATGGCTTTTCTTTTACAGTACTCAGTAGGCATCCATGACTGTTTAGCTATAGTCCAAGTCTTTCCAGACTTTAGTGGGGTTGTTTAGATCTGTGGCTTTCCCTCGTTAAAGGGTGCCATCTGCTCTTATCTGTGAGGTGCTATACTGTGATAAATAGTCTTCCCTTTGGGGCTCTTCACTGGTAATGAAACAGTCTTGTTCAGTGTGCTCTTGGCTAGAGGACAGAGCATGTTAACTGGTTAATTTAGAGCGAGAACCTTGTGGGCATAAGGACTATCTTAACGTTGCCGCAAAAGCGCAGTTTGATAATCGTGTCCGAGGGTCAGCAATATTGGCTTGGTGCTCACGTGCTGTGTACAACGAAAGAAGCAATAATAGAGCTGCCTCTGGAGGGAGTGGGTAGCATCTCCCATCTTCACATTCACAGCTCATTGAACTTTTTACAAGGTCAGTCGAGGATGTGTGGAAATATTTCATAGGCAGTTAAAGCCAAGTAATACACTATGCACTTACTCTAGCTGGAAAATGAAAGCTGGGTTCAGGCCAATTAGCTTCTCATGGCTTAAATCTTAGAATTGGCGTGATGTTCCATTGCTTTGAGTACAAGTGCACCCCCTACAGAGGACGCAGGCTAGTAGCATGGGCCACATACCATTCATTTGAAAAGGGAAGGGGAAATGGAACTTCTAGAACTGACTTTCGCAACGGAAAGTCTAGCAGTCATTATGAAACACAGTAGGGCAGCAGGAATTTATGCATGTCTGCACAGCTAACAAAATTAATTCAGTTTTAGACACTAGAGAAAAATGTCATTTGCTTTTATTGCCCTTTATTTGCAGGAAGAAAGACGGAAAGTGAGCCAGCTTCTGCGGTTCGCCCCAAGCCATGGCTGTATTTTGCGAAATGGGAAATGTGCTTTGCGATGCAGCACAGAGCCTACTCATTCCCTCCACGGAGCCAGGCTAGGGCTACATTTGGCTCTGTCGCCCTTCTATTTCAAGGGCAAGATTCTGGGTAAACAGCCCACTGTGTGCCGCTGCTTTTGTCAGGAGCTCCTGCCTCTCTCCTCCTGCCTGCTGTCCTCACAGCCAGAGGCTGTCTTATGTCATCCATTATTTAACGAGCGGAGAGCTCCCTGCACCTTGCTAACAAGCAGACCCACTCCTATTGTATCCACAGAATCGCTCTTATTACTGGCCTTTGCCTGCCATCAACACACCATCATTAGGGCCATTTACACGGGGACTAGTAGCGCAATGGGGATAATAAGAATTGGTGTCTTGCCACTGTGTGTACAGGTGTACGGAATCCAGTTTTGAAGGCGGGATTAAGCTGAGACACCGTACATGTACTTGACATCTGCTCTTCGCAGATTGCTACATGAATATGTCAGCTGACTCACTCTCTTTCTGCCTACATGTATTGTCATGATTTTGTATGGCAGGCTTCCAGTTTGTCCTCTGGAGAGACGCAAATCAGTCTCCAGAGACCAAACATTTTGCTCGTTGGAACAGCCTACTGTGCATGACTTCACTGTGGTTTAAAACATTTTGTTTTTCTAAATGTTTGTTCTCTGAGGAGCAAAATGAGATTATATTACTTGCTCCAAAGTAGGTGTCTGTAATTCTTTTCAGTCAAGTCTTTAGAGAGCAGCACGTGACACTGCGCTTCTTAACAAAAGTGATTAGTGTGTCTTCCAGTCCTCCAAGTTCAGTAAAAGAACTTGGAAGATTGAAAGACAGACTATTCATTATGGAATAGTGGTAAATGTAATCTGATTTGGCCCGACCGATATATCAGTTGGTTGATAATATCAGCCTAGTTTGATCTGCTGCAAATTATCAGTATCAGGGAAAATCCGACCAATAAAGCACTAATAGGTAGGTTTTTATATTGCACTGTGCCTTTTGCATTGTAACTAACAATTTTTTGGTTTATGCTCTTATGTCAGTGATCATAAGCTCTTTTAAGGTGTCAGTCACCATTAGCTCACTAGTGCTAGTACTGCAATAATACAGAGCAATCTCTGAAAAGAGAAAGTCTGAAAACAAAACACAATAGGTTTAATACTGAAGAGCCCATACCTTGGAAAACCAAATTTTACTCTTTTAAAAATGAGTTTGATGTAGTATATAAACACTGTTAATGTTCCAAAACTCCTCAGTCCATATAGTCTATATATGAAAACTAAACTGCAAAACAGTTCATTTTCAATTCACTAGTTTTGTGATGTCACAAAAAACAACTCATGTGAATATATCTGCCTACTCAGCCTACAGCAGTTTAGCCCCGCACATTCACACAGACGTTATAAGGAGTGTTTCAGCTTGGTCTGAATTTAGAATGAAGCACAATCCAGGACAAAGACTGTTTACATATATCAGTCTTAAAGGCACAGTAACAAAAGCAGCCTGTTTAATTCTGAGGGAAGAAGAGAGGTTGAAAAATGGTGATATAAAAATGAATTAAGACAAATTAATTAAATGAATTAATGGTTTATAAAGAACAAAGAAGAGATATAAACAAAACTGTGTTTCATTTTTGTATATGCTGTTATTCGATTATTGGAACATGAGGCCCTTAATATCAGTGATTGCAAAATTCCAACCAGCCTTGAGTAGCAGGACCCAAAGCCTTATGACAGACAATGGTAAAGTCATCTAGCATATTCATATTCAGTGGGCGTTTTGGGTGCTGGACTACTTGATGAAGTCAGCAATATGTAGCAGGCATAGCCATGAGCCGTAGAAGCTAGGCACCGGTTCCAACATTAGTGTAGAAGTGACCTTAAAACGTCAGTCACCTCATTATTGTCTAGCACACTCTCGCAACATGTTCTTGCTGATGACTGGAATCCATAACTACAAAATTACTAAAATATAGAGACATGGAGACATAATTCCTCAATTACATTATTGTTTCCTTTGTACACTGTAAAAAAGGTTGGTGAGTTTGACCTAAAAAATTACAAAATTGACAAGCAGTTTTACTGGTTTCTGGTTTTATTCAACTCAAATGCTTTCAGTCAAACCTCACAAAGCACATGTTTAGATAAACAAAAGCAATGTTCTACTTCAATTCAAACCTCAAAAACACTTCAAAACAGCTATTGCCCTGTGCCACTTTTTTCGGAGCTCACTCACTTTCATTTTATAGGTTTAAGGGACTCAAAAGACATTGCCAGGAAACATTTTTGTGGTGACTACAGAAAAAAGGTCACATAAAGGTGGTGAGTTATAATTACTTCTTGGGTAAAGAAAATAATCTACTTGGACTCAAACGCCCTCTGGATCTCTTTGAGGTTAAAATATGTTGTTACGTATCTTATAGAAACATACGAAGCATTTCTTCAGTGCTCACTGCTGTGAGCGACGCTTTTACTGTTTGCTGCTGTAACATCACATGGAAACATTGCTTGCTTGTTGTCTATGAAAAATGAATAGGGGATTGATTTCATACCTTCTCTGAAGTCGTTTCGTTTCATCAGCAGCACTTATTCCCCAGAATGTGCATATGGATGATTGCTTTTAGTCAATTGAGGTGCATACTCTCTCTCTGCGAGGGTCCTATCTGTTATGATTTCATTGTAGGTGCAAAGAGACTTATTTTTCCATGCTCAGAAGAGACCACAACCATACTTCCATGTTTCCAGTTATGCCATGCCCTTAGAGTAGAGCTTTTTGAAGTGGTGGGCCGCTAGAACAAATGCTGATGGACCACGTCATTTACAATGGCCCGATTCAGAATGTTTATCTTCTGACAAACTTGATGATGAAACCTTTTTGATGTGCTGAGCAAAGTATCATGCTAGCAGAAACAGTTATTTCAGTTTGTATTCTGCATACAGATGCAGCCCAGTGGGTGGTCTTACAGTTGTCTGAATTCATTATGCATATTTGGTAGTAGTGTTTTTACTGTCAGAAAGTGTCAGTGGTTAGAATCTGCCAGAAAAATGGCAAAATGTGATGTTAAATTTTGAAGTATTAATGGAACACATATTTATACGGTCATACTGAACTTCTAAACTTATTTTGGTGCTTTTTTTGCCTTTTAAGCCACAAGTGGAACCGTGGAGACCCAACGTCCTTTCCTTTAAGCTGCCAAGTGCACATGTCATGCTCTTGCGGTTCAGCCAGAATACAGTGATTGTATTCTAAGCTCAAGGAGTTTGGTCAACAACCTTGCAAATTTTCTGCAAGAAAAAGTTTCTTGCAAAATGGGTTTGCTTTCTAGCAAGAAGAGGCACTGGCGTCATGACAGTGTTGACAGACGGCATGAAGTACCTGGCAAAGAACTCTTCCACTGCCAGGCAGTCTGTTGAAGCCAGCTCTTTTACCTGAGTCCATGTAGAGGAGTTGATGCAATCCATAAAGCAGCGCCCACGCCAAGGAGAGTCTGCTCTAGATACTTGTAACATCTTTCACGTATTCTCAGAAGGCAGGAATGCCCTGCTTTGCAGACTGAATCATTGTGTACATTCTTTTTTGTGTGGTAGTTATTTATAATAGCTATGTCCAGAAAAGGTGCTCCAACTGTTATTGCACAGGACAGAATTATCTCACCGTTGTATTTACGAGTCACGTCAAAGGTGTAATTTACATGTCTCCACCTCCTTTTAAGAGTGTAGTCTTTTATTTGATAGCTCTCAGAAGAAGCCTCGCCAACCCTTTAAAAAAGTCTCCATGCTGGAAAGTGTCTTCTGTCATTTCTCACCATTAAGTTGACAGTCTGTGCTGTGCATTGGCAATAAACTAGAACAGTTCTGTTGCTGTGTGTGCTGAGACAGTGGAGGTAGCAGCTAAGTGCTACTTTTTTTCTGTGCAGAGGTGAATACTACTAGCTAAGAGCTTACTAAGACAACTGTAACTGTAACATATAGCTAAATATAACATCACAGTGTGATGTGGGATAATTTTATATTTAAAAGCAATGTGATTAATTGTCTGTTCAGCACTGTGCAAAGGTCCTAGGCACCTAAGCACCTTGTTTAAAACAATTTATCTTGACAGTAAGTGTGTTTTTGCTTATAAAGGCATAACATAACATTAGAATAGGCGCAAATAAAAAATACAGTAAAAATAAAAAAGGATTTCTTAGTTTGGTTCCAGATGTCTCTTAGATGCCCCCAGCTATTGCGTAGATTTGATTAATTCCATCACCTGCACGCCTGATTTAACGAAATGAAGTTTGCTAAAGCAGGTGTTGTGTGACAAATACACATAATACTGTGCTGCCACAAGGAGAGGTTTTGGAAATGGTTAAACATACATGTGCATAAAACCACTTACCATGTTAATGTTATTTAATGTTGTAATACATCATGTTAGGTAATTTAGCTTTTTAATTATAATTTTCTCAGGTGCCTAAAATGTATAACTTACATTTACTGTATATATTCTAGTATAACAAGAGCTGTTGGCTAGCTAGCAAGGTCCATTACAACCAAAACTATAATTTTGAACCTGTTTCTTAGCATTTAGTAGACTCACTACAAACTTTAAAGGGGAATCAGATTTTTTTCTTTTTCTTTTTATTTTTTTAACCCATTCATAGTGGAAAGGTACATGAAGCATTTTGCAAGGCTAAATAGTACTCAAGGAAAGCTCAGAGTTTATGATTTATCATCATTTTACCATTGTCAACATTAAATATAAATGCTCAGAAGACACCTGTGTGTAGGTTAACTGGTAAATAAGATGGCTGTATTTGCGTTGTAGACATTGCGTCCTCTTTGTATTACCACAATTTCGCTCCGGACCACTCTGAATGACTTCACTGACTGAACTGTGCATAATTTTTTAACGCCAAGTTTGGCATTAGATAGCAACACACTGTCCTTTAATATTTCCAATAGGGAACTCCTTCCCTGCCATGATTTGTATAACCACAGATGGATCAGTATCCTCTACAAAAATGCAGCTCCAGATAAATCATATGGATATTGCTGTAGCAATAATCTGATGCAGGTTATAAATAAATTTAAATATAAAACATCAAACTAAAGACCTTTGGCTGAGCTTAAGGCTATAGGCTTCCTTACTGCAACTGATACTATGGATTCACTTTATGATGTAAAGTAGATCCTGCAGCAGCATTTCCCACAGCTAATAATGCAGCTGAAAGCATTCTGTGCTTTGCATGCTGTCATGAGCCATTAGAGGTTCGTTAACTTTAAGAATAGGACAAATGAAGCACCTCATTTATCATCTCCGATTCAATTGACGCCTTCTGCTGACCAGACGGATGGGGTCCTGTTATCGAACAGGTGATTAAGCTTTATTATTGGGAACTAGATGTCGGTTCAGTGTTCCCTTATCATTTTGGATAGAAAAAATGGTGACTCACCTGTCATGTAGCATAAATTGGTCACACAGACAAGTCAAACCCGTGTAATAACTGCTGTTTTTTATTGTTGTTGATCTGAATGGGGGCAATGGGAAATCAAGCCAGATTAAAGTAATAACTGTGAGTGCAGTCAGCGTAATTATCTCTACTGATTGTCACCAGACACATTCAAATTAGATCTGAAAAGAGGCACGTTGTTGGTGAGCGTATAGAATTAATTTGTGTATAATTTGAAAATCTTGTCGTTTTGGGTCTGTGATCATTACTGCGTGTTACCCATTATGACCTCGGGCTATGTGGAGAGATTCAGAAGCCATGGGAGTAATCAGGCTGAATTTCCGAATTGTTCTTAGCTTATTAGTCATATTTAATTACTTTGCTCGCAGCTTTTGTACCCACTTTTCCACAGTGTAGTTTTGTGTGGCCTTACTTTTCCATTCGTTCTTTGGAAACCTTTGGAACTGAAGCTGTATTTTTTTTTTCTTTTTTGGGTTTTATATAACTTTCCACAATCCTAGAGGCTGACACATGGCCAGAACATAGTGAAATCATTTCCACAGTGCAAGAATAACTGGTAGTAAAAGTTTAGTTTATTAAGTTGTAGGTCTGCATTCCTACTTACCTTAGTGAGTCACCTGACATAGTGTAGCTCTTGTAATAGAATAATAAGATGGTACTAAGTTAAATTGGCATTTTATTTGAAACATTACAAGATAATGAAAAAAAATAACAACTTTTTCACAGGAAGTAGCGTGAAATGTCAGTTCAGGAAGCCAGCCCATTCTGGCAACACTGAATTGTTTGCTGGGGCTGTTTGAACAAGTCAGAGATTAGCAGTGCAAGAGAGCAGAGGACACAGTATCTTTTAACCGCATTGTCTTAAAAAATTAAGACTAATTAAGAATGACCACGTTACAGATTCTATATAAGAAAGATTTTAAGCTGCAACTTCTTGGAACAGGAATATGCACTACGCTTAGCAGCATCAGTTGTAAAGCCAGTCTCAATAGCCAGCACCCTCTCATTTATTCTCAGAAGAGTGATATCATCACCTCAAACTAGAGCTGTAAAACAGGTGGTTTGGAATGAAGTATCTTCTTGAATGAAGTATCTTCTTGATGATATATAATTATACATTACTGCAGCATGACCTGGACAAAATATCATATTGTAATTATTGTCCTTATCCAAAAAAAATACATTTCTGCATCATTTGACAGAAGAGCTGCTCTTTACATGATCGTGATCATGGTTTTTGCTTTCTCATGTAAAATTACCTTTTTTTTGTTTTGTTTTGTTGGGACAGTGATATTATACTGCTACAAATTGCAATAGACTGGCGTCATGCCCAAATTAGGAATGTGTTTAAGCTGATGTTTCTGGGGGGGGGGTGAATAGTGTTTCTAAGAAATTGACACTATCTCCCCCTTTGATTAACAAAAATGTTCAACAGCTGACATTTTATTATCTGAACATTTTCCCCTCCTGAGTACCACTGGGTCCTATTCCTTGATGACCTCGTAATTCAGAGGATCTAGAAACATTTGTATGAAAAATACACACATGGCAAAATATATCTGCTTTGGAACATTTTGTTTACCACAGGGCGCTTTTTTAAAAATGCCATTTAGTTTTCCTCTGAAATGACTTGATGAGGCAGTGTTAAAGATTGGCCTTCATTATATGGACTAAAACTGTTTACATTTCTCAGATGACGGGAATGCTTTGATCAAAACGCCCACAGAAACTCATCTGGAACATCTGAGGTTGGTCAGGATGCTAATAGCACACAATCTGAAGTCATTTGTTAGAGAGCTCATTTGCATATTGCAGCCTTCTGCGATATCAATATTGCAAAGGCCAATGTCATGATAGTGATTACTAAACAGTTTATTATGCAGGTCTGCATAAGACACTGCTCCATTCATTTTCTTTCTGAAAGGTTGAAAGATGAAAAATGTTCTTTCATGGAGATCAGTGACAGGATTGGGCAAGGTGGGATTTCTCCTCAGTTTGTGTGGTGTCTTGTCCATATCCATGGTAATGCATGACCAAGCGAGCTCTAGCTCAAGCCAGGTAGAACACTGTCACTCACAGAGCTGTCCAGAGCAGGTGTATGATGAAATCAGACACTGAACTCATTCCAGACCATTTTTCTGGACATAGATGAAGCCTGGGACTAATGTTCAGTATCAGAGGAGACTGTCCTTGTGAGAAGTCTTTTAGTTTGATACCAGCTTTAGTCTCTGTATTGGAAACCTGTCCTTAAAAGGCTCTGAAGAAGTGTCTTACGTACTTCAATGAAGATCAGGTGGTTCGTGCAGCTATCGCATTAAGGCTAATCATGCTCTATGAATAGACTGAGCAGTGATAGAGTAGGAAATAGCAGCCTAGGAGTGTTCGTTTGACCTTTATGACATTAGTGCCAAGTGGGATGAGCGCAGAGCTAATGACTTGCTGTTGTCAGCTGCTTTAAGCCTCAGCACAGCAGGCGTATGGTCTGCCACATGCAAACCAAAGCTAATTTCCTCACATAAAGCCCAGACACCTTCTTCAAAATCAGCTTTTTTAGACAGTGCAAATCAGAGTTGTGTCTCCAGAAGCCCTGTCTGGCATTCAGTTCAGTGCAGGTCCCAGAACAGGCTTGCTTAAACATTAGTGAAAGTGGAAAAGCTGTGGGGCTGTTACTGCCATGTCTGCTGTAATTAGACAGTTCTCAAATCGGAGCCATTTTGTGCAGTACAACAAAGGCCCATGGCAAGCGCTTGCTGGACCAGGAATAAACTGTTCAATGTGTTTTGGAGGAGATAGCAATTAAGCACCTTTTCCGTTAAAAAGCCCAGCACAAAACGGAACAAGATGAAGCCCCTGTTCCGTTCTTCATATTGGAGCCTTATTCCTAGACTCCATGCCCAGTTACCTTGCCTATTATTTCCTCCATTTCTATTTCCTCTGTCTCTATCGCAACATATATCTCAGCCTGTAGGACTTCTATTTGAGATAACTACTGTCATCATTTGTGTGCCTATCCACTCCACTGTGTTGAAGGCAGAATAACAGAGCTTTGGAAGCAGAGCACTTCTAACAATAGACAGGAATGAGAGGTTTTGAGATCAATACTCTAAATATCTCCTCATTTCCATGATAAATTTGAGTCTTTTCATTTGTGCTATGCTTCCATGGCCTGCAGTAATGCGTTTATCTGATTGAATCTGTTCGCTGTGTGAAGCTCTCTGAAATTGCATTGCAACAGTCCTTCACTTAATGAAAGGCAAAGTGAGCAAGCTGCAGGGGTTCATCACTGGCTCACCAACGAAGATTTGTTTTCTCTATTTTACTGTTTTAGAGAAGAATGTGTATTTAATCTCATGGGGATTTTCAAAATAAACTGTTTCTCGTAATTTGTGAAGCACTTAAACAAATGATTGGATCCCCTTTTTTGCAGTTTAGGCTCCTAAACACCTCGGCATCCCACAAAACATGGCCATTACACTCAGGCAAATCGCTTTCTCTTGCTCAGCTTTTCTTTTATTTTTAAAATGAATAACTCTAGTAAAGAGAATGATGTGTTCTGTACATGATTTCCACATGAATATGTTTTACATTAACACAATTATTGGTTATCGTAAGTAAACTGAAAGACTAATTTAGTATGTTTTATCCACATTAAATTCTTATGCATGTTTAAATCAAATTAATTCAGTGCATTACTTCTTTCACTGCTACATTATTCTTTTTACTTCAACAAGAACGCACAGAGGTTAAACAGGGAGTCCTCCAAATCCATTCGCCAAATGCTTGGGGCAGACTCCGAACAAATAGGCCATTCTTTGTCCACACTGTTTTGATTTGGAAGATGTCAGGAAAATGCCTCTGTGGGGCTTCTCCAGGTCAGCAGGAATGTGGTGGTCAGCTATGCAGCGTTAAAGCACTGCTTTCCGCTGGGGCCGTAGGTAAACATGGAGCGCACCAAGTGTCACCGCTCTCCCAACACAGGCGCTCTGCACTGTAGGTCTCTTAATGACATGGACATCTGCCAAAGCCCCTCACTCCTTGCATTCACCAGCGCTGATTGATAGCACCTGGGCCAGTCTGGCGGAAACAATCATTCCACAGAGCGGCTCCACAAATCATGAAGCTGAACCGCGCAGAGAAGACGCTAGGTGTTCGGAGAGCAGCCGGCGAACGAGTGCACCACAAATCTCCCACACAAAAGAAAATAGAAAGTCTTCGGATAGGAGGCACGCTCTTAATTCTTTCCCCTAAAGGCCAGCGATGCTCCCATGGAGCAAACACAAGGAAGGATTTGGCAGATTAACTGGAGCTGGGCTTTATTTATTTATTTATTTATTTATTTCTGTTGTTGAACAGGAGATGCTACTGGACTGTGATGGTGACACATGGCTGAGTCATAATGGCATGCAGCAGGGGAATCAATCACTGGGGTTGTATTTGTGACAGGTTGACAGGCTTGGGTGTTTAGCCGCGGTTTGTTTAGACTTGGGCACAACATGCACTGCTCTGTGTAAATCACATTTGGAGGCACAGCAGCTGTCGAAAAGCGCCCAAGCATTATCTGTGTCACATGAAAGGTGTGGAAATGCCACATTCACACAGTGAGAGCAGAATGAGACATGTTTTGCTAACGCTTTGGCAGTAACCTCAGGCATGTTGGTTGAAATCAAACCCATAACACCTGATTCATATGAGAAAATCTGATGTTTGGGTGTTCATTTAGTGGTTACACTGCAACAATATCTTTTATAAAGGTGAAATCATCATAGCCTCTTTCTGCAGGTCCCCTAATGGTCATTACACCAGCATGTAATGGAAATATTTGTAATTTATATACTCAAATAAATTATATTTCCCCATAACTAGTTAACAGATTAACACTCTTTGTGTGAAATATTGTGATTCAGTGTTGAGCTGCTAGCACGCAATGAAGGGAGAAAGGAGAGAGATGGGAATCCTCTCCTGTGAAAATGATTCATACCTCTCCACAAAGATGCCCGAGATAAAACGGGCACAGACATTGTGTACCATATCGCAAGATTAAAAACAATTTTAAAAAAAACAAATTTATAAAGCTTTATAAACCTATAAAGACCAAAAATCCACATGGCTTAATTATGAAAATGATACATATTTACATCAAATATATTACAGAAAAATATATTTTTATTTTTTTGAGCAATTTTGGCAGATAATTTTGCCTGTTTCAAGCATTATTTTATTTAAATAACTAAAACAAGTAAGAGTTAGAAATAGGATGAATGGTCTCTTAATATTCTTAGACATCCTCAAAATGAGACATTTTCTGTATATATATTGGCTAGATTTAAGATTATGTCACTTGCCAAGATCTAATTTTTGTGGTACAGCAGCTAGCAGACATTGTACATTGTTAGAAATAAAGGTTCTGTGCAGGTGCAATTTTCATTCATCAAGGTACGAACGATGTAATTGTTCCCTCAAAGATTCCAACTGTGTACCTTAAAGAAGTTTTTGCCAGTGGAAAAGTACATATTTGTATCTTTTCATAATCTAATGTTTTAAAACAGAGCAATACAATAAAAAGACTGGAGACGAGACAAGGTGTGTGGAGTCAATACAACTTAGAAAATATAATTTCAATAAATTATGGTACAGTTATGTTCCCTGACTAAATGTACTGAGATGTACCCTTGAGAGTACCACCCCAGTGACAAGAGGGGTACTGCCCCAGTGACAGTTCAGTTCTTTTTTTTTTTTTTTTACGAGAGTCTAAATCTGTGTGCAGCACTGCCTGCTGTCTACTGTATTTAAATTCACTTATTGTTGTAAAGCATTTGTAACTTTCCCACTCAAAGTGTAAATATGTACATGGGTAATTGTTGTGGCGAGCAGATTCTCAACCTTGTTTCTGCGCCGTAAACTGATAATTACAGAAGTGGAGTGCCGACTAAGCACCTCTCCAAGTTTGGTTTTGTTTGTGTTTGTGTTTTTCATTTCTAATTTTAAGCTTGCTTGTGTGTGAACTCGTATCAAAGTAAAGGAGCTGCCATTGTGCTGCTGTAATCTTGCTTAGCTTGTTCTCTGATCTCTTCCCTCTCTCCTCTCTGGGAAAAGGAGTAAGAAGTGTGCTCGTCTTCTCAGCACACAGAAAAACACATACACTGTGTTAGGGAGGAGGATTAAAACGGTCCAGAATTGCTGAGGGACAGGCGTTTGCAGCTGGTTGTGAATGATACAGGCGATTTCTCCACAGCAGCGATTGTTCTGTGTCTGTGGGGCTGGAGATCACAGAGTAGCATGAGTATTGTTTTTTCACACTTTAACACAGTGATGAACTAATAATTATCTTCGTCTTTCTCTCAGTGAGCAATCTAAACCTCTCTTTAGGATGTGAGTGTGATTGGGAGGCTATAGCCTCTCTTAGTTTGGCCTCCTCAGTTCATGGCCATTGGTCAGGGAATAGACTTGAGCACCAACAACAAGCATTCAAGAAGCTTTGTGCTATCTCTGCCATTCAGAGTGGCCTGGGTAAACATTGACAGAGCGCAAAGAGCTCAGCGTGTCTCCCTGGCAGTCTTTTTTTCCCTCTCCTTTCTTTGAGGGAGTGTGTGTTTAGGGTAGTGGGCTTGGATTTGATGTGGCTTTTTTTTCCGTGTAGGCCTGAACGGTCATGCCAAAAGTTCTTTCCATTGCAGTATTTCTGCATCATTTGTTTAGTGTTTTTTTGTAAACTAGGGCTAAATTAGGGATGCACAATATATCATTGGTTCATTTGTTTAGCACAGTATTGACCTTTGCAATACTGAGATCACAAAAGGCTTCATTATGCAAGTAACCCTCTGACCAATCACATTATTTTTTGACGATGTGCTAGTGGGCTGGCCTCAATAATTCAAACACTTAAGTATTTGTTTGTTACATTGGTATTTGATTTTCTGTTAAGTCTTTGGAAAGTTGTAGCCTGAACTACAACATATTTAATAAGCAAAGGTCTTTAAAAAGAACAATTATAGTTAATATATTGAATATGAAATAAATAAGTAAATACATTGTAGCTGGTTTAGTTGAACATATCATGAGAAATCACGTGTGGGAACACATATATATGTTAAGAAAAATGTGCTACATTTACAATAAAAGGTTGGTATACCACAGAGGCCTGACAAGTTTGATGAATCATGTCAAATATGTAAGTATTGCGATACGTATCCGAGCACCACAGGTCTCTGGTGAGGGCAACACTTTTGTGGTGAATTTTGGCAGTGGCTGAGGAGGGAACACCCAGCACTGCTGGCTTCGTGGGCACTCCTATGTAGATGTGTCTGGCGCGTGGGTGAATTTCACTCAAGCCGGCGACCCTTTAGGCCGCAGACCAACAACTCTGCACTCAGCCGTCCAGCCAAGTGAGGTATCTGCCGAGCCACTTCTAGGGCGGTCCTCCTCGTGTTCAGACGAGCTTGTAGCTCCTCAGTCCTCTGCTCCACTCTCTGTATCTTGGCTATGACTGAGCTCCACTCGGTCTGCACGTGGCGAACTGCCCAAATAAATTAACTTAACGAAATAAAGATTAACTAACACTGTGACAGTGTTAAATAAAACAATGATTCTAATTCATTATACTCATAGCTTCTGTGTTACTCTTAAAAGCTGTATTTGAACGAAAGGCGTCATGCGAGCAGCTGGGCTTCAGCCTGGCTGTTAAACCATTATTGCTGTCTACTGGATAAATTTTGAACTGCAGTAATGAACATACATACATTTTAGGTTAATTATAAAGACTAATATTATCTTAAACCTTTCAGATGTAAAGAGTTGAACATGTAATGTGGTTTGATGTGAAATGGTCCGTTCTAGAGAAACTTGCCGAGGCAAAATTTTTCACAGTGGTGGTGCTGGGAATTACACGTCTGAAGCACTTAATGCCTCTTTGATCTGCCTTACAGAAGGCTATTACATGAAATGATTGCAGAAAGATTGCCTGTGTGCCTGAAACATTGTTTTGCGATAGGTTTGAGGCAAAGTTTTGGACTAAAATGTTTTGAGATTATACCATGAATGATTTTGAGAACAAGTGTTTATACTTGAGTACCAACAAGTATTCAAAGCCTGTAAATTGCTCTTTGGTCCAGCCCTAGTGTGCTCTGAGCATCTTGACCAGTCAGCGTTCCAAATGAGTATTTCTGTAGCTGTTTTGATAAATTAGTGTATTCATGTAATCCAACAAAACTAGTCAAAATAATGCAGGCCAGTCTAATCACAGCACATTACTGATCAACCAGTAAATAAATGAGATTGAAAGACATATGTCTATCGCAGTGTCTAGCAATGTAATTGGAGTACTAGTATCAATAAAAGTAATTTTGTTCATGTCCTGAAGCCCTACTGTCTGTCATCATGAAACCAATAAAAATTGATATGTTGTCATGATGGAGCCATCACGACCTGTCACAGTGTGTAGAGGAGGTATGACTGTGTCGTTTCTGTTGAAATACTTCATTCACTTCTCTGGGCTTGGAGACTCGCACGCTGCTGCTTTTTCTCAGCTGCATGCTACTAGCTTTTCCCCAGGAGAGCAGAGAAAAAGAAGAGTGAAAAAATAAAAAGCGATTTAGCTATCAATCCTCATCTCATGGGGAAAGCGGGTGGAATGTGTTTTGCGACACTGCTTGTGCAGATCAGGTACATTTTTCAAACTGTCAATATGCAAAGTACGGGCCTTTTGCTTGGGTTAATGAATAAGGCAGAGGTGTAGCTGAGCGCTCGCCTCCCCTGAGAGAGCGTGGATCAACAATTAAAGCCTTACCGGCCCTGTCTCACCATCTCCTCCATCAATACGCTCTTTGGCTGGCCACGGACGCGCGGGAGCCGCTGTATTTTATGGCCGGTTGCTAGGCAACAGAGAAGAAGAAAAAGGCTTCTAGACCCGGTAGGTCACCCTTAAAGAGGAGGTCGTCCAGAGCAGGGCTCTATCTGCCTGATAATGGACAAATCTCCTCGGCTTCAGAGCACTCCAGCACCTGAGCAAGGAGAGACAGATTGCGCTGGAGAAGGGTTTCATTTTTCTTCCTCCTTTTTTTTTCCCTTTTTTGCCCAACTCAGTGAACTTAACTGTTACCTATGTGCCAAACATTAAAACGTGCCAGGCGAAGTGTCGATGGGCTGTAAATGCCTCTGATTTGTTTCGAGCCACACAGCACTACTTGGCATTAATAGATTTGATGAAATCGGCTTTCCTGTGGCAGCCCTCCAGAAGCCTCTGAAATGCTATTACGCCTTGCTTTTACCAACTCAGCGCAACCGTGGCTAAAGTTTGCTCCCTGAGTTTCCTTTAAATCGATAACGCCATGAAATAAAAAACTGGTGACACTATAATTATATGCAGGCTTTCAGTGGTCCTCGACCTTTCTTAACTTTACAGCTCAGTTCCTGTGGTCAGATGGTGAGAATGTTGAGCCTGAATGCTTGGCCTATTACTCTGTAATGCATAGTTTTTTTTTAATTACAGTAGGTGTTCGTTGTTATAGCAAGAAGTTATAGAATTACAGAATAGTGTGAGTGCAAGTACATTTAACTGCAATTAAATCACACTAAGAGAAGTTGTTAACGGCTCGCTGCAGTGTTTTAAGGGGTACTACGTGCCGCTTGTGGCAACTCTCTCAGAAGCAAACTAACTCCGCTTAATTGCGATGAGTTTACCTTCGCCACTCAGCACCCACTCACTGTCACAGGTCATTTAGCAACAGTCAACATCATGATTAGGGAGCCGACCCATGAAGGAGACTGTGGCCGTGCCTCCTAGTGCTTTTGTCTCTTTGGAAACGTTGTACAGAATAATGTGTTAGCTTATGAGCTCCTGCCATTCCAGAGCGTTAAACCTGTGACATTTGTTTCCCACTGTTCTTGAAATGGCCGTGGCATGTCCTGAGCAAATGTTTTCTCGTACAGTACATGGCTTTTGCAAAATAGCTCGAGAGTCACATATTACATTTTGCTGTTGGGCATGAATGCTGTAGCATTTATAGTCTGTGGTGAAGAAAAGTTAAGCCTTGTTGTAATTGGATTCCAAAGAATAGGCATTTTATGACAAATTTACCTCAAATTTATCCTCTCCGATGGATACACAAATTCCCCATTTTTGATAGTGTGTATATATACACACACACACACACACA
>JAILXH010132471.1:0-15011 GCA_023558415.1 Piaractus mesopotamicus
ATAATGTGTGTGTGCTATATATGTATATATATATATATACATATACACACACACACATATGTGTGTGTATATATGTGTATATATACATACATACATATATATATGTGTGTGTGTGTGTGTGTGTATATGTGTAAACTTCACACCTCTCGGCTGAAATGGAGCAGCGTGTTTGTAATGAGAGAGTAATGAGGACCCTCAGTGCTCAGAGAGAGTAATGAGGACCCTCAGTGCTCAGAGAGAGGAATGCCGACCCTCAGTGCTCAGAGAGAGTAATGAGGACCCTCAGTGCTCAGAGAGCTGCTCCTCACTGTGTTTATCGCTGATCCTCGTTTCCAGCTTCTGTCGCGCTCAGAGAGTCAGAGCGTCTTTCAGTACAGGAGGGGGGAGGGGGGGGGGGTGGTTGGGGGGTTGGCGAGCACTGTGTCGCGCGTGCACGGAGCGCGAGCCCCCCGTTAAAACAGCACGGCTTTAACAGGAAAAGTGCGCAGATCCGTTTAGTGAATCCGGCGCTGCTGAACTCGTTTAAAGAGCTGAATTCTCCCCTCGTGACTCGGACACACGGCCTCGACCGCGCGCTGACTCCGACCCGGACTCTCCTCGGCCTCATCACAGCGGTCTCACTCGCACAGCTGACCGGCTCTGATCAGCATGTTGGTCGCCGGTGAGTCTGAGTGAACCTGACTGAGCTGCTGCTTCTGCTGCAGCACAAACTCAGTGTCAGACGGTTTAGAATGGATGAGTGTTTTTTACTTTACCTGCTATAACTTTGTGTCCGAGTTCATGGTTCTTAGATTGGAATATTTCTGCTTTGTGTTTGCTTTTTAACGCTGTTATTCATGCACATACACATATGATAATGAGTGCTTTTACATGCACTTGAGTAATCAGATAATAGGGGAACTCTGGGTTTACAAGAGTCGGGCAGTAATCAGATTTCTGCCTTGCAACCAGCCGGTAGGCTCACAGAAGAAGATGTGAACCTCAAACTTAATGCCACGTTTTTTGGGTTTTTTTTGTAAACATCGCACCACTTTACCTGAAAATATGAACATACATCATCTAGAAGATGAAGAATATTTAAATCCTTTATTTCGTATTTGCTTTTGGCGCCGCTCCAACAGTGTTTTGCTGCGTCTCGCGACCCACACCCGCCATCTGATCTCGCGCATGCGCAGACTGAGAACTCTGAAAGAAATCAGAGTAAGAGTTCACATGCACTGAGAAATCTGATCAATGAGCTAAAATCCTGCTCTCTTTAATATGATAACTCAGAAAATCTGATTTTGTCAGTAATCTGATCGACACGTTAACATGCACTTGAGTAATCGGGTATTGGGAATCTCCAGGGCTACATGAGCCAGACAGTAATCGGATTTCTGCTTTGCAGCCAGCCAATAAACTCACAGAAGAAGACGTGACGTATAATGTAAAACATGCATTTAAAAGACTATTTAAATCCTCCAAAAGTGTTTCGCTGCCATCTTCACACATGACTGAGAAATCCGAAAGAAATCAGAGTAAGAGTTCACATGCACTGAGAAATCTGATTACTGAGCTAAAATCCAGCTCTCTTTATCAGATTTCTTAACCGGATGTCTAGATCGGAGTGTGGCGTTTACACGACAATTTGAATAATCGGATAACTGCAGAAATCCGATTGTGATCGGATGTATACGCACTCAATATCTCCATAATAGTAACTTTACAGGAGAGGGCAACGACACTCTTACTTTTCAGTGTAAATCAATGTAAAGAGTTTTTATTCCAAGTGATTTTAGAGCGTTTCTATCGGTCCGTGTATCATGAAAATGTAAAGGACAGCTGGAGTGTTGAAATGATATAGAAAACTAAAAATAAGACAAAAATTAAGGTATATGGTTTTCTTTGTACAGCGATGATATGCAGAACATTATACTGAAGGACTGCATGTAATGACATATGATGAATTGTATGATATTGTATATCAGGCTGAAGAATTCCATGCCATTTTTAAGGATGCACTGATATGGGAATTGTGGGCCGATGCTCATACATAAACATTTATGAAATGCAGAAATTAGGACTGCATCACCCTGGATTAGGATTAGGGAGAAACGTTTATTTCTCTCGGTTGTATAATGAATAAAAGGCAGGTGTTTTAGCGCAGTAGCCCAACATAAATACATCATCAAATATTGGTTTGAAATACTGGCCAAATCTGAACATCTGTCAGACAGCATTATATGTTTTAAAGCATTTTTATTGGCTGATGCTGATATGATTATCATGTCATGAATCACAGCACATCATCTAGAGAACACACTGCTCACATTTTAGTGCAAAGGAAAACAAAGGAAAACACCTTAACTTGTAGTGGAAGTTAATATTACACAGATTTTATACAAGTCATTTTGGACCATTTCTGTTGGTCCATTCATCGTGAAATTTCAACACAAGGCAAAAGGTGACTGAACTTTTTAAATTGCGCAAAAAAAAAAAAAGAAAGGTGAGAAAAATGGTTACAGGTTTTTGCAAGACAGCGACAACAAGTTTACCAGCAAACAAATAGACTGTGTTTTTACATAGAAAAGCAACAAAGCGTCATTTGACAAGGGGCGCACAAACTTTTACATACAACTGTGTTACAGTAATGAAGATTGAATGGCAGTCACTCATCTGGCTTTGCACTGTGCTGTGTCCGTAACAGCGTGGTTGAGAGAGGAACAGAAGCATTCAAACTTTTGCCATTGACTGTATGCTAGAAATCAGAACCATGTACCAATGTCATTGTATTTTAATGCTTTCAGGATTATTTTGAAGATTATTAGTGCTGCTAATCAGAATGAACATTTTGATTGTAATTTTTAAGTTAAATAATAATTGTAATTTTGTAAATTGAATTTCTTTCATGATATCATTCCTTCTTAGCTGCTCATGTACCTTGAAGGGGAGCAGGGGGTGGGGAATTTGTACCCAATCAGAAATCGCTGCAGTAGACTGAATTCCAATGTAGCATAGTGATAAAGATTTACATAGTATGGTTGATATTCCAAATGAAAAGGGGGGCAATCTTGATTTTAGCTGAGCACAGAGTAGATATGTAAATGATACAAAAAAATAAAAAAGCAACATGTTTTTGAGACCAGAAATTGAATATTTAAAGGAAATTGAGCAAATCCTCTCTGTTTTTTGTAGGTATGGAAATTGGCAATTGTTGACGGATTTTCATGTATATCGCTGTTGTCGGGACAGAACTTTGTATATCCATTTTTGTCATTTTGCGGTTTTTGACATAATTTGAAAGCGCCCGTTGTCCTATGTATTGTTTCATGATGAATGGACCAGAAGAAATGACCCAAATTACTTGGAAAAAAGTCTGGTTCCATTGACTTACATTAAAAGTAAAGTATGTTTTTTCCTTCTCCTGGTTTTGTTCCAACAGCAGTGATATGCATGTTGAATTTTGTAGCACTTGGGTTTTTCACTTTTCTTTTCACTTTTCTCTGTTCCGTAGAGTTGAATCGAGGTGGTCTTAACGCCGTTATGACTGAGTTTCAGGAGAAACTGAGGCAGCAGCATGAGAACTCCATGCACCAAGAGCTGGAGAACCTCCTCTCCACCACCAAGGGAGTGGAGGCTGAGGTAAGAGAGAGCAGACAAGGCCTTACAGAGCTGTTTAGGATAGATAGCATAGAGATTGGCTGTGTTAACTAGCTGGTTTGAAGCTTCTAAACAAGAATGACCCACAATTTTCACCACTAAGTATTGGCAGACTTTTCCAATAGGGCTTAAACTGTCCATTATTTCTATCATCTATAACCTTATTGCACTTTCTAAATAAAACAATAATCACGATGACTGTGGATCATATGAAGGTTATAGAACGCTTTCTAAATAAAACAATTGAAGCCATATCGCCCCCTACACTTCCTATAGTGTATTACAGTCTGTCAGAATGACTATGTGGATCATACGAACATTATAAAGCACTTTCTTAATAAAACAATTGAAGCTTTATCAGCCCCTACATTTTCTATTGTGCACTACAATCTTCCTGACTTACTGTGGGGGGTCATATGAATGTTATAGGGTATTATAGATCACTTTATTGTTTATAAAGAATGTATCAGTGCCTTCACTTTTTTATGATCGATGCTGTCAATAACTAACCGACTTTGTCGACTAATCGTTGAGGCCTTATTGGCCAAGACATGCATGTACATTTGTATGTATTTGTCTTGGTGAATTTGTGCTTGTCATTTTTAGATTAGATTAGATTAGATTAGATTCAACTTAATTGTCATTAAGTACAGGTACAGAGCCAATGAAATACAGTTAGCATCCAACCAGAAGTGCAAAAATACAGTATTATTTAAAATATAAATATAAAGTATAAATATAAAGTATAAATATAAAGTGCAGGAAAGTAACCATGGTAAGTGATGCTGTGGTTTATCCACCTTCCCTATAGTTCACAACACTGCCCACTGGTCAAAGATGCATCTCTGCTATTGGCAACGTAGAGTCCACTACTGAAGTGCACTTGGTAACAGGGTGCAGAGAAAGTGTTAAATAACGTTTTGGCATAGAACATTAGGCTGCTGTAGTGGATCAAGGATCAGCTCCCCCTTCTCTGTGTAATCATATTAATAAAGACATCAAAGGCAAAAACTGGTCCTGTATCAGAATATGAGTCAGAAAAAAGGACACTGGGATTATTAGAGAAAAGGACAGGAAAGGAACTGAGGAAGGAAGTCAGAAACTCGTGGTTTGTTCAGTAAGTACACAAAAGAAACTCGGGAAGGTGCCAAGCTTTAATCACACAGACACAAAACTGATTCTCTTTGTTTTTTTCCTAAATATCTGATCCTTGTCTGTCCTCCTCCTGGAATGTAAATCTGAAGCAGTTCCCCGTTTCATCCATATCAAGCTCCAGTCAAAATGATCAGGACAAAGCAAATCTAATCCTGCTTGCCATTAGGGCTGCAACTAATGATTATTTTCATTGTCGATTAATCTGTTGATTATTTTTTTCAATTAATCGATTAGTTGTTTGGTCTATAAAATGTCAGAAAATGGTGAAAAATGTTGATCAGTGTTTTCCAAAACCAAAAGATAGCATCCTCAAATGTCTTTTTTTGTCCACACCCCAAAGGTATTCAGTTTGGTGTCACAGAGGAGTAGAGAAACCACAAAATAATCAGATTTAACCAGCAGAAATCAGAGAAATTTTTGCTATTATTTCTTTTAAAATCACTCAAACCGATTAATCGATGACCAAAATAGTTGCAGATTAATTTAATAGTCGACAACTAATCAATTAATGGATTAATTGTTGGAGCTCTGCTTACCATTAGGGCTGAGCAGTATGACGATATGTTTCTGTTATCGTGATAAATGACATCATAGTGTGCTTTTCTCAGTATATCGTGGGTATCGTCAGTATTTCTGGAGCATTTTATTTCTGCTTTGTTCTAGAACTACTTTATGTTAGAAAACTGCTTTATTCTAGAACACTTTCATTTTAGAACCCTGCTTTGTTCTAGAGCACTGAGCAACTCCATGCATCATAAAGGCAAATTTAAATTATAGAAAGGTTGCGAACAACAACAACCAGTGTACAGTGAATGCATCTACAGTTAATAAGCTAAATCTCGAATTAAAAATGTCCTTGGACTAATCGTTTTTCATAACCTTTTTTGACGTGGCACTGGTTTTTTGCTTATGCATTTTGTTCACAAACTGCAGGAAAAGTGTTAAGCATTATTACACTGTCTTCAAATATTTTGGTGCTGTATTTTACCTGTTTCACCCCCTTTTAATTGCTATACGACGTTGCCTTTACTAGTGTTTATGTTTAACAGACTATGATTCTTGGTTAAACGAATGCTACACTTTCAAAACTGAAGTCTAATTTCACTGATAATGATTAAGACTAGAGATGTACCGATACCACTTTTCCCTTCTGATACCGATACCAATACCTGATTCTTTAGTATTGGCTGATAGCGAGTACCGATATCTGATCCTTTAGTATTGGCTGATACAGAATACAGATACCGATACCTGATCCTTTAGTATTGGCTGATACCGAGTACTGATACCGATACCTGATCTTTTAGTATTGGCTGATACCAAGTATGATACCTAATCCTTTAGTATCGGCCAATACCGAGTACTGTTACCTGATCTTTAGTATCGGGCGATATCAAGTACCAGTACCTGATCTTTTAATATCAGCCAATACCGAGTGCCGATACCTGATCCTTCAGCATTGGCGAGTACCGATACCTGATCCTTTAGTATTGGCCGATACCGAGTACCGATATCGATACCTGATCCTTTAGTATTGGCCGATACTGAGTACCAATACTGATACTAACTCTGTCTAACCTAACTCACCTATAACCTCAGATATTTATACAATTACATTTTTAAAATATTTTATTTGCTTATGCATTTTGTTCACAAACTGCAGGAAAAGTGTTAAGCATTATTACACTGTCTTCAAATATTTTGATGCTGTATTTTACCTGTTTCACCCCCTTTTAATTGCTATACGACGTTGCCTTTACTAGTGTTTATGTTTAACAGACTATGATTCTTGGTTAAACGAATGCTACACTTTCAAAACTGAAGTCTAATTTCACTGATAATGATTAAGACTAGAGATGTACCGATACCACTTTTCCCTTCTGATACTGATACCAATAGCTGATTCTTTAGTATTGGCTGATACAGAGTACCGATACCTGATCCTTTAGTATTGGCTGATACAGAGTACAGATACCGATACCTGATCCTTTAGTATTGGCTGATACCGAGTACTGATACTGATACCTGATCCTTTAGTATTGGCTGATACCAAGTATGATACCTGATCCTTTAGTATCGGCCAATACCGAGTACTGTTACCTGATCTTTAGTATCGGGCGATATCGAGTACCAATACCTGATCTTTTAATATCAGCCAATACCGAGTGCTGATACCTGATCCTTCAGTATTGGCTGATACCGGGTACCGATATCGATACCTGCTATTTTAGTATCGGCCAATACCAAGTACCGATACCTGATCCTTTAGTATTGGCCGATACTGAGTACCGATACCGATACCTGATCCTTTAGTATTGGCCGATACTGAGTACCAATACCGATACGAACTCTGTGTAACCTAACTCACCTATAACTCCAGATATTTATACAATTACGTTTTTTAAATATTTTATTTTGGTAAAATCTGTGTTCTGCGTCACAGATAACATCTACTCAGCCTGGCTAGATGGCATTTACTTGTTTAATTTAACTGCTTGTTTTTATTTATGTACTGTATATTTAGTATTTACTAATATATAATTAGTAATAAGAACCATGTTTAACACCTTAAGTAAATGTAAAATATCTTTATTGTGCAAAACAGTTAAAAACAGAGCTGAACAGTGCACAGATAAACCTGCAGCACACAGTAGCTTCTCTGGCTCAAAAACGGAGCTGAATGTTGTTTCACATCCAGATTTCTCAAGTCATTTGTCTCATACGTGTTCACTCGCACTGCATCTCTTGAGCATCAGTAAATATCACCATCGTTCACACTGTCAGTATCAGTTTAAGTGCCAGCATCGGCGCCAATACACGTACAGTATCGGGATTGGTGTGACACTAAGACATTGCAAGGAGCTGTTAGTACAGTAGTATAGTGCGAGTAATTGCACAATAAATAATCCCTGTTGGCTTTCATTCACTTCTTAGCAGGATAGCAGTTTTTGGTGGTTACATTTCTTTAATGGACTAAGCAGAGGCTTCTGTAGTTTGAACTGAGTGGGTCTTTATTTGACCGTTTCTGATGATCCATGTAGGCGAGCGTACACGCTTTTCAATCAGGCTGCTTCATTCTAACACAACATTTTAGCAAGAGCTCCTCTGGTAGCAGCAAGAACCGTAATTATAGCATGTTGCGTTTCCCCAGAGGTAATGATAGCTTAATTACAGCCAGTCCATCTCATAATGCAAGACTAGAACCATTATCAGGGAGGTTGAAGGTGAAAGACTTAATTATGCGAACATGCCGTTGAGCATCGCGATGTGGGCACTCATTACGGAGCCTGAGTTCATTATGCTTCAGTTGAGTTCTTTGTAAATGGAGTGAGTATATTTAACAGGCCTTTAAGCTTGCGGCAGTCAGATAAATATGAGCATGCAGTGTAGTTTACTAACTTAAAACGCCCCTATTATGAAACGCCGAAGTTTACTTGCTTTGTTGAAGTAAGAGTTTGGTGTACTGTTTAACTGTGTTGAAGTTTTGAAATGTGCCTCTACATATTTGGAAACAATGCTGTAAAAAGGGCCCATTTTGAATGCATATACGTGTGATGTCACAACTATGAACACATTACAAATAAACACTTATTCAGCCTACACTAGTTTAACCCCACCCATTTTCATCGAAATGATTTAGTATGTTGTTCCTGCAGATAGTCTGTAGCAGAGTTATTAGAGTGGAAGATGTGGGGAAAACTATTAAACGTTGTGCTGTTCCTTTCTGTCAGGAACAGCTCAGTTGTTGCAGCCTTCCAAACATCCACACGTCCCAAAGGAGTGGCTGAAGTTTATTTGTTTCTGGGAATTTGAGTCTGATCCTTTAGTATAGGCTGATACAGAGTACCGATGCCAATACCTGATTCTTTAGTATTGGCTGATAGCGAGTACCGATACCGATACCTGATCTTTTAGTATTGGCTGATACCAAGTATGATACCTGATCCTTTAGTATCAGCTGATACCGAGTACTGATACCGATACCTGGTCCTTTAGTATTGGCTGATACCGAGTACGATACCTGATCCTTTAGTATCACAATACTGAGTACCAATACCTGATCCTTTAGTATTGGCTGATGGCAGGTACCGATACCGATACCTGATCCTTTAGTATTGGCTGATACCAAGTACCAATACCTGTTAGAGTGGAAGATGTGGGGAAAACTATTAAATTATTAAACGTTGTGCTGTTCCTTTCTGTCAGGAAGCAGCTCAGTCATTGCAGCCTTCCAAACATCCACACGTCCCAAGGGAGTGACTGAAGTTTGTTTGTTTCTGGGAATTTGAGTCTGAACTTATTCTATATATTTTAGCTCAGACTGCTTTTTGAACGGAGAACAATACAAGACAGCCAATAAGAAGAGAGGTAATTTACATATATCAGTTTTAAAGGCACAGTAACAGCTTGTTTAATTATAAGGGACAAAGAGAGGTTTAGGTTAGAATTTAGGATAGAAAATGCAAGAAAAATGGAGAATGTGTGGTTTAATTATACAACATTACCTGAAAGATTCCCAGTGCTTTACAACCATTGCTAAGAAGCAAAAATAATTGATTGTGTATTTCTGTGTGTTGTTTCCCTCAGAACTCCAGGAAAGATTTTGAAGGATTTAAGCAGCTGTTCCACAGGTTCCTGCAGGTGAAGGGGCCATCAGTGGACTGGGCCAAAATCAACAGACCTCCTGAGGATTCGGTGAGATACAGAACTACAAAAAAGACATCAACAACAACATATGCCTCACACTGCGCAACACAAAATACACCGTCTGAGGATACATCTGTTTAATATTGTATATTGTGTTGTATGGTAAGTAGTACAGCTAACAGTAGTTAGACAAATAGTACATATCATAGCAAGACAAAAGACATATATGGCTCATTCTACACAACTGGTTCAAAGTCACAGTTGAACAACACGTTCCTGGTCTAAAATGCAGGGGTGGGGCTAAAATAACGCTCCACCTATAGACTGAAAGTCTTTATTTGAAAATTAAATTCATTATAAATCTAAATACTTTAACTTCACTGTAAAATAAAAATAAAAAAAATTATATATTTAGCTTAATACTGTCTCAATTAATGCCAATAGACCAGTAGACCATCACCCTTCAGTGGAACCAAAGGGCTGAGCCCAAACCCTGAAAAACAGATTTCAGAACAAAGAGCTGCGAATACTGAGAGGCTGCTCCTGACTTAAAGATCACAGATCCTATTTGATCGATATCTGCGGCTCCTTTTCCTCATAAGCCATTTCAGCATGGTAGGTGAAGAATTAACATGCTTGTTTTTCTGTTCAGAAACTTGTAGACTAATTGCGTTCTAGCTTACAGTTTGATTGTTTATGCTAAGTGTTTAATAAATTGTGCTATTACTGCATATAATTAGCTTATTGTTAAGATAATAAAACCACTAAAGCCTACCATGAAGACAGCCTCTAGGTTACGGTGTTGTGCCATTCCATTAGTTTGGTAGCATATTAATAGGCTATTCAAAACATTTTTTGTTTTTATTATCTTTGATGTAGCCACAACATTTAGATCATTTAAACCCTCGTTCCCTTGTTTCGTGAGAGGTGTTCTGGGTGTGGCTGCGGCACGGCTTTATCAGTTTAATAAGCACGACCCTGTTTTAAACAGAAAAAAAGTTTTGCTTGTGCTGCTACAGAATATTCTGAAGCCTGATAACATAAAATGGACTACACATTAAAAGAAATCAAAGATTCCAAAACAAATATGATTACTTTTGTGCACATTAAAGCTGCGGACGGCACGACTCCTGAAATTTAAATTGTCCAACTAGATTGCCCAATATGATAGATGAAATCTATCAGTGATTTGTGATTCTATCGTCAGTTGACTCAAGCCTTAAGAGGGTCTGCTGTGGATTGAATGAAAGCTAGAGTGAGGGAGAGGAGCTGGTTCTTTGGGATGTAGAGGGAGAGGGAGTGCGATCACATGTGTGTGAAGGGGAGCGAAGATAACAGAAGAGCTTAAGAGTCATTCTAGAGGCCGTGATAGGGGAGCTTTGAACTGTTGAAGGCTCTGTGTGTCCATGTTTGTTTTTTAAGTTCAGTAGTTCCCGACTTTGTAGTAAAACCAGAGAAAATCTAAAGACAAACCTACAAAATCAACAACGAATTAATCCTGAAAGTTCCTTGTTTAATTTTTTTAAAACCGAAAGCACAAAAACATCTTTTTTGTTCCTGAGGTTAAGATTAAGATTAAACTTTTAAGAAAGAAAATTCTTACTATTATTACTTATAGATACTTACTTATCACTGTTATCCGAAGAAAACCAAGTCTCTCCATAATGGTGACTTTACAGGAGAAGGAAAAAACATACTTTGATTTTAATGTAAGTCAATGGAACCAGAATTGTTTCCAAGTCATTTTGGGCTGTTTCTTTTGGTCCATTCGTCATGAAATGTACATACAATGTAAAGGACAACTGACATTTTAAATTATGCCAAAAACTGAAAAATGACAAAAATGGAGACATGAGGTTTTCTTCCGACAGCAGCGATATATGTACTACATATGGGACATGTTGTTATAGTTATTATTATTATTATTATTATTATTATTAGTACAATACACGTGGGCGGCCACTCTCCCTTTATTAATTTTCCTTCAGAAAGACCATTAAAATATTAGTGTGTCAATGTCAGGGGAAAATTACACAGAAGCCTCGGTAATTAAGTATAATTTTTGGTATTTATTGTGACAATCTTTCGCCTTTATTATAGCTTCCATTCTTTTTATGAGACTCGCTTTCAGTTTTTTGAAGAAATCTCCAGGGATATTTTTCACACCTCTCAAAGGGTGGTCTCTGAAATTACTGTATACATTTTAATTATTATTATTATTATTAATATCATTATTACTACAACATAGATGCTTACATATGAGTAATACATATGACACACGTTATTACACATAAATAATAAAATATACACGGTACTCCGCAAAGGTCAGAGACCACCTTTTATTTATTTAATTTCCAGTCTAATTGGCCATTATATACAAGACTTTTTTCAGGAGATATTTGGAGGGAGTCAAAGGAGAATAGGTAAGTTTCCAAAGCTGGAGTTTAAAAACTAACAACCACCTGGAAGAGCTGTTAGACACCCAAACTGCCCCCATCAGATAAACAGCACTTAACGCTTTCATCTCTGAGACAGAGGAGAAAATCAAGCTCCACTCTGGATTCAGATCTGAAAACATCCACAGGAGTTTCTGTCCATCCTTCCACTGTGGGACACTCAGCACTATGAGTCTGAAAGGATGTGTAGCTGTTAAGAAGCTCTAACTGAGAAAAGGAGACACATCAAACAAAGAAGCTGCTGGTGTTTCTCAGAATAATGGACTGACCACCCCAGAGTCCAGACCTCAACATCACTGAATGTGTTTGGGATTATTTGGATCGTGAGAAGCGGAAAATACAACCAACTGAACTTTGAAGCTGTGGAAAAACTGAAAGCAGGTCTCCCAAAAAACCTCTTTCAGTGTTGTTGGTGTCTTCACAGATATGTTACCCACTAATACACCCCCCTGTAACATGACACACTCTGACTTTTGAACTTTATGCTGGTAACAATCTGAATGGTCCTTTTCTGCTTTGGCCTGGAGAATCTGACATCCATTATTTCTGTAAAACAACTGTCCCAGCTGTTTTACAGAAATAATGTTTCTCGGGAATGGTTCATATACCAAAACCATCAGAAATCGAGTTATAGCTTGACCCTGCTAACTACTATGAGACCCCACGTCCTGACATTGTATGAAAACAGGCCTCTGTGTGTGTGCTAATAGTGAGAGGCCATAGGCTGCTGAAGAAACCAAGTGGAACATGAGCTCTGTGTGTGTTTTCATGTGTGTGTGTCCAAGGTTGTATGTGCGGTCTGTCACCTCTGTGACATTTCGATCCCGCTGATCTTCCACAAATACACTCTCTCACACAGAAGGCTGGACTATGAATAGACTGACCCCTCCAGCATTCGAGGAGAGAGAGAGAGGAAGGTATAAAAAAAGAAAACCAGGGCTTATGAAGTTTCTGCTATCGGCTGACATTTCTTTCATCCAGGCACCAGTTGTTCATGTCAGGTCACACCGGGGCCAAAACAGCTGATTGGGAGGTATTAGTACAGTCTGCACCATAACGCCATATTCTACTCATAGGCAATCAGCTAATGAGTTTTATACAGCAATTATGCTGTGTTTACATCTTGGCATTAAAAGAAAGACACTATTTGATCCATGGCAGGTCTTGATATTAAGGTTTTTCGATGACTTGTTCCTTGGATGGGCATATCCACATTTTATTGTATGAAGGGCAGAATCACTTATCTGTGACAATACAGTGGTTCTTAAAAGTTTGAGTTTTGGAATAACCAAGTCAAAGTCCTGAGCTTAATCCTATAGAAATGTTGTGGATAGACCTGAAGCAGCAGTTCATGGGAGGAAACCCACCAACATAACAGAGCTGAAGCTGTTTTGTACAGAGGAACAGGCTAAAACTCCACCGAGCTGATGTGCAGGGCTAATCAACAGTTACCGGAAACGTTTAGTTGCCGTTATTTCTGCGCAAGGGGGTCACAGCAGATACTGAAAGCAAAGGTTCGCATACTTTTGCCACTCACAGATCTGTAATATTGGACCATTTTCCTCAATAAATAAATGACCAAGTCTAATTTTTCTGTCTCATTTGTTTAAATTGGTTCTCTTTATCTACTACTAGGACTTGTGTAAAAATCTGAGGACGTTTTTGGTCAAATTTGTGCAGAAATATAGAAAATTCCAAAGGGTTCACAAACTTTCAAGCACAACTGTAGGTCTGTAACAACAGTTGCAAATCGTTTTCACAAGAGAGAGACATTATCCTAATCGATATAAAAGGTGATATTTTATTCACTATGCCTCTCTCTCTCTCTCTTGCTCACACATACATGCCTCCTCTCTCTTCTCTCACTCATTCATATGATTTTTTTGTAGTGGTGGTAGGGCTGTGGACTGTATTGGTGGACAGGGAGCTGAGCCATGAGTCAAAGCTCTCTGTTTACCGGTCAGTCTACATCGCCACCCTCACCTGTGGTCATTAGCTTTGGGTTATGACCAAAAGAATGAGATTGTGGATACAAGTGGCGGAAATGAACTTTCTTCGCAGGGTGGCGGGCTCCATCTACTTGATGAGTGAGGAGCTCAGTCGTCCGGGAGGAGCTCAGAGTAGAGCCGCTACTCCTCCACATTGAGAGGAGCCAGTTGAGGTGGCTCGGGCATCTGATTAGGATGCACCCAGCCCCTCCTGTTAGAGGTTTACCAGGCACGGCCGACTGGGACGAGACCCCAAGGTCATCCTGGGACTCGCTGGAGGGATTATATTCCCAAGTTGGCCTGGGAGCGGCTCGGGTTCCCCCAGAATGAGCTGGAGGAAGTTGGTGGGGACAGGGTCGTGTGGAATTCTCTGCTTTCCCTATTGCTACCGCAACACCAGCTGGATCGAGTGGTTTAAGAAGATGAATGAATGAATGAATGAATGAATGAATGAATCACTGATTCATGTGGAAACTTACTGATTGGTGGTGCTAATAGAAAGAAGGGAAAAGCCTCAAAAAAACATGATAGCAGCTTAGCAACGGTTCAGAGCTGCACACCCCACAGAACACAGTTCAGCTTTCATCTGAACACTAGTCGCTCGACTCTGCACTCTCAGATATCCTCCAAACGAGTGTCATTTCAGCATCACTAAACTGGGACCGAGCCTGTGCTGTGGTGTTTGACACATTTGACCTGCTAACTAAGCTCTCGTTAGCTTAGCCAAAACGCTACAGTCCCGCCACAGAACAGGTTCGATTTTGGCTTTCTGTCACTCCAAGACCAGCCGCTCTCTCAGACCTTCATTTTCATCTGAACTTGTTAAGCAAAGCTGCAGTTGGTCAGAATCAAACCTGTACTGTGATTTATGGCAGTGTTTGGGTTTGTAGCCTGTACGCTAAGCTAACCTTAAGTTAGCTGATCGGGTTACAGATCCAAACACCATGGAACAGGTTTGATTTCGCCTTTCTGTCCCTTCAACGCCCCCTGACTCCTGCCGATTTGAATCATCATTTAAAGTTGTGTTGGTGCTTTAATTAGCCAGAATCGAACATGTTCTGTGGTGAGCAGACCTCATATCGTGCTAGCTTAGCTAACGTTAACCAGCTCCTCTCTCCTTGTTTGC